>PVKS010013020.1:14829-52165 GCA_004027875.1 Aplodontia rufa | reverse complement strand
GTAATGTATTGTAGCCAGGTGTGTGGTACACACCTGTAATCCTAGAGCACAGACTATTTGGAAGGCTGAGGCAGGAATATCTATCACAAGTTCAAGACCAGTTTGGAAGACCCTGTCTTAATATTAAGTATGTGAGGTAATAGATTTATTAATTAGTTTAATTCAATCATTCTACAATGTGTGTATGTATGTGTATGTATGTATGTGTGTGTGGGTGTGTGTGTGTATATATATATACACACACACCAAAACATTACATTGTATGCCTGTATTAATCTGTTCTTTTTGGGAATAACACCATACCACAGACTGGGTAAATTATGAAGAAGTTAATTTTAGTTCATGGCTCTTGAGGTCCAAATTTGAGGGGCCACATCTAATGATGGTCTTCTTTGATGGTCTTCTTACTGATGACACTGAGGCAGTACCATCAGCACCATCAGGCAAGCGATGGGGAGCGTGCCTGTGTATGTGTACACTCTGGTCTTTCTCTTCTTATAAAGCCACCAACATTCAATCATGTAGATCTCATGAGCTTCTCTAATTCTAATCATCTGCTAAAGAAGGTATAGGGAGAACATGTAAGATGTACTCTCTTAGCAATTTTCAAGTATACATCATTATTAATCACCATAGTTGAATTAAGTCTCCACCCTCTTAATACCTTAAAATGGGGATTAAACACCAATGTGAGTTTTGGAGGGGGAAACTATATTTAAACCAAAGAAATACTATAAATACATATAATTTTTATTTATAAATTATATCTTAATAAAACTGAAAAAATAAAATGGAACAGATATTTTCTATGTCATTATCTAAGATAATTACAACTAATTAAATAATAAAGTTTAATTTAGGTCAATAATTGTCAACAACCTGTTGAATTCACATTTATAATATCCTTCTTTACCTGACTGATCACACTTATTTGTACATTAAATCAATTACATATTCAAAAATAAAATTTCCTGTTATGACAAATTTGATAATTTACCCCAAAACTTTGTGTCAGTTAGCTTCTTTAGTCCTTTGCTTTCACGTGTGTTAAAACCATATGAGTGGGGCTGGAGCGGTGGCTCAGCAGTTGTGGCATTTGACTCGCATGTGCAGAGATGAGGGTTTGAGCCCCAGCACCACATACATGACGAAGTGTCTAAGCAACGAAAGCCACATGAAAAACTAGAGAAAGTTGATTCTCTCTCTTCCTCTCATTGTCCCTCTCTTTTTAAAAATAAAAAAAATTTAAAAACCCACATGAGTAAGGAATAAACTAGACCAAAACATTTCTCTTTTTTGTCAGAAGTTGTAAGTGCTAACAGGAAGAAGATAATGGGCTATATGTGATTCACAGGAGCCCCCCAATGGGCTAAGGCTATAGGTCAATGGTAGAGCACTTGCTTAGCATTCATGAAGCCCTGGGTTTATACTGCTCTTCTTACAGAATATATCAATGGGACCATACATTATGTAGTCCTCTGCGTCTGCCTTCTTTCACTTAGTATATGCATTTAAAATTCATCCCTGTTGTTACATGTGTTCTTATGTCCTGTTATGGATGCACCACAATCCATCTGTCCACTTGGTGGACATTTAGATTGCTTGTACCAGCACCTGTTGCTTTTGCCTTTCTGATAAGAGCCTTGATGCCCTATTTTCCTTCAGGGATCAGCTCTTGCCCACTTCAATCCATGAAGTTCCAGAGGGATTGACTCCCAGGAGTGGGCATGTGATTCAGAGATCACAGGTCCCTGGCCACACTGCTAACCTGAAGAAACAGCATCTAGGATCCATGACATTTCTTCTGCCACTGTTGAGAGGTGTCCTCTTTCCTGTTCATTTGCTGAAAGCCTATGATGCCTTCTGGATACCGAACTCTTCCCCAACAGCAAAAAAACTAGATAAGAAGTCAGAACTCTGAAAGAAATGAATAACTAAAGTAAGAGACCAGGTCTTTATGTCAGAGTTTAGTCTCATAGATCCTGCCATGCTTAAATCCCACTCTGCAATATTTCATTATGTTAATCATTAAATACCATTTTCATTTGTGCTAATTGAGTAGGAGTTTCTATCATTCCCAATTTAAAAAGTCTCAAGTTCTAAACAGACTATCCTGAAAAATTTCATTGAAATAACTCTAACAACAAAGGAAAATAAATAAATGGTAGCCTGATAGTGAGGAGCAAAGCCTGTGTAAGATATTTTTAAAATCTCCCTTCCCACTCCTGAGTATTTTCCTAAAAGAGGTAGAATCGGCATACTACAGATATATAGCTTCATCAATGTTCATAGCAGCTCAATTTACTACAGCTAAACTATGAACCAATCCAGACGCCCCTCACTGGACGAGTGGATTCAAAAACTGTGGTACGTATATACAATGGAGTTCTACTCTGCTATTAGAACGATATCATGGCTTTTGCAGCCAAATGGATGGAGATAGAAAAAAATATGCTCAGTAAAATATCCCAAACTCAGAGACTCAAGGACCAAATATTTTCTCTCATATGTGAAAGCTAGAATACAATCAGAAACAGACTGGAAGTTGGCTAAGCTAATAATAACCTGAACATGGGTGAATTTTTACATGAGCAGGGGGAACCATACCTATGACTCTGGGAGGGGGGTAAAGGGTGGGATTAAGGGACATATCAAGGCAATTGGAGGGAGGGAGTAGGGGGGTTATCAACCCAGTGGGGAACCTTCAATTTCCATGAGAAACCCAACTAACAAGGGGGTAAAATAGGGGAAACATGGGATTGGGGCAGGGGAGATCATGAACTGGCATCAGCCTCTGCTTGTTCTGTCAATATCCATGTGTTTGTGAATGTGTGGCAATGACTCCCTCCAATATGTAAGACTATGTTGAACAAATAAAAATAAATAAATAAATAAATAAATAAATAAATAAAATCTCCCATCTCATCTTTAATGTGAATTTTGCATTAGTCTCCAAAATATATTTGTTTTTTGGGGGGAGAGGAAGAGTGCTGTTGTTATTCAGCTACCTTAGTTTTAATTAGTATTAATAGGGGAATAATGTGTAGAACACAGGAAGTAATAAACCCTGCATCATCCATCAGTATTGAGACAATATCTTGGTTATATTCTGGAGAGGATCATTAAAAAAAAAAAAACTAGACTATATCCTAGAAGAAGGGATCAAATGTGAAATCTGGCCAATGTGGAAATTAGAGTAGATTCTGTAACTTGGGAAAGAAATGGTTTTCCTGTCCTTCTACACTTCCCTGGTGCAGAGACAGGAGGATCACTTCTTTTTCTTTCTTTCTTTCTTTTTTTTTTTTTGCCAATTAAAAGTAATTTGTATTTTATATATATAAATTTTATATATATAATAGTTTGTATATATGAAGATCTCCAAGCTCCTTGAAAGCAAGAGATTATATGAACAGTTTATGTTTTAAAAAAAACTGGAGAAAAATAAAAAGATTGCTTGATATTGTGTATAAATATATATGTGCATATTTAGTGGGATTTGCATATTGAATTTATAGTCTCATCTCATTATTGTGGCCAATAGTGTAAGTTCAGATTGCAATGCTTTTCATGATGGATTTGGAGAAGGGAGGATTTATTCATCTGATACAGCTGGATTAGATGAATGATATTGTTCCTCAAAGCCTAGGTTTATTTCATTTACAAATTATTAAAACAAGAGATTAAATCATATAGACACCAGCCCGTATAATGTACCCAGTTGGATAAAATGTGAGGTCAGACAGGAGGTGCCCACTGGTGTCTTGGCTCACCATTTACCTTTTGCAGCAATTGTTTTGCTTCAGTCACTATTGCAACCAGACTGGAATTTCTGTCTGGTTTTACTCCATTAGTCTAGCAGTTAAAAGCCTGAACTCTGGAGACAAAATACATATATTTTAATTTTGGTTTTATCATTGTGAACTTAGGCCATGTTATTTAACCTTTAAGCCTCAATTTCTAATATGTAAATTGGGAATAACAGGCACATTCATAGAGTGATTGAGACGATCCAATAGCATAATGCATGTAAAGTACCTAGCTCAAAGTTTGTGACATAGCAAACTCTCAGTAAACATCACCTGTAGCAGTAATGACATGTGCGCTCTTTGCAATGTATCTCCTGGATTTTACCCTCCAAACTGTATTACTTCATACTTCAGAGTATGAGAAACTGAGTTTGTTTTGCTTCAGGAACAATAAAACTGAAAACACAAAGCGGAGTTTCTTAAATGGAAGAGCGGGAGCAGGCTGGTGCTGAAGTTAAGGACAGGGGCCTGGATTCTAGTCCTCCATTACTGAATGAGCTCTGTGACTAAACAAATCAAGTATGTTTTGCATCAGTACGAAGGCTGGACCAAACGGTCTTCATACTGTTTCCTGGCTAAAATGCTTTATCCTAAAAGAAGCCATAGATGGAAAATAAAAAATCACAAGGACAGGCGAAAAGAATGGGGAACCCAAAACCCCTAACACTAGACTGTTCCAAGTGGTCTATGAATTGAAGTATCTCTCTTGCAAGATTCGCTGTGCAATTAGTGGCCTTTGTGAGCTATATAAAACCGTTATAAATTGCTAATTTCTTCCAATTATAAATTACTAAAATACCCCTAGATTTTAATAAGGGTGTACCTCATTCAACTGAGGGGAAACCACAGTCCTCATTTAGGATTGTGTTTAGGCCTGCACGTATGGGCAGTGAACACAGACAAATGAAACAGGAAGTTGTTTGTTTGATTTGCACTGGGATTCTGTAGATTAATTACAAGATCTTGAACAAACAGAAATTAATAGGATTCCTTGACTGCTGGATAGCACCTGAAGCTTGGCTTTAAGCCAGAACCACACATTCTCTTTGTATCATATAGACGGTCCCGGGAATTATCGGCACAAGACTCACTCTCCCCCTCTCTCCTGCTCCTCTTTGCTCTTTTCCCCCAATGCATCTAGCACCTCCAAAGTGAATGCATGGCGTATACAAAGGAAAAAATTCAGTTCCTGGTGTAACAGAATACACAGCATTGTAAAAGAAACAGACACATAAAAAGATCACTCTGACACAATGTGATAAATGCAGTGTAGAAATGTGTTCAAAATATTAGAGGTAGGCTAGTTAACCCAGATAAGGGAGAAAAGGAATGTAGTCAGGTGTGTGTGTGTGTGTGTGTGTGTGTGTGTGTGTGTGTGTATGCCTATGCGTGCACATGCACATGAGTACACGCTGGGGATCAAACCCAGGGCTTTGTGCATTTGAGGCAAGCACTCTGCCACTGAGCCACATTCCCAGTCCAGAACATAAGTTAAATAAGAATTAGGCAGTCAAACAGAATAGGGAAGGAGTGGCCATTTAAACAGAAGGTGGAATATGAACATAAGCATGGGAGCAAGAGATGGCATGGTGACTTTGAAGTGCATTCTAAGTAGTTCCGTGTTGCTGAATCATATAGTGCAAGAAAGGAGGTAGCAAACAGACAACAGACTAAAGAGGTTGGCATGAAATGAACTAAAAATATCTATTTGTGTGAGCCAAGTAGTCTACCCTGGTAGTTCTCAAAATGTGGTCTGTAGATCAGCTGGATCAATATCAACTGCGAACTCAGACATGCAAATGCTCAGGCCCTATTCTAGACCTACTGGATCAGAAACTATGGAGGTACAGCAATTGAGAGTCCCAAAGGTGATTCTGATACTCATTACAGTTTGAAAAACACAGGTCAATATTTCATCCTAGTGGGAAGAGACTTGCATCTTAAGTCTCTTTCCAGGTCCCTATTTGTCTACCAAGTTCCCAATCTATAACAAAACCAACAGGGTGATCTTGCTCAAAGAAATCAGACTGCGGGACCAGGAAATACTGTAGAGAAGGGGCCCAGTTTTTCAATCATCTGTGGGAGGCCATTTCTGTTCCATCCCAACATGCAAATTTTAATATTAATGTTAACCAAACAGTGTTACTGAATGATCAAAGGATTCTGACACAGAACCTGATAGTCCCAGCTAGAATAGCCAATGCCTTTGGGCTTGCCACTGAGTTCTTAAAACACAATGCTTTGAACACTTCAACCCACAGCACAACAGAGTTTTACTACACCTCACACTCACACCTGCTGCCCATGCTCTAGAAACTTATGAACTCCAGTCCAGGTTTTCCTTCCTTTCCAGTTCCTGACCTTCACAGCTGAAGGAGAATCCACCTCATCCTTTTTTTTTTTTTTTTTTAAGAAAGAGGGGAGAGAGAGAGAGAGAGAGAGAGAAGCAATTTTTATTTAATTTTTCATGTGGCTTTCGTTGCTCCAAGACTTCATTGTGTGCGTGGTGCTGGGGTTCGAACTCACGTACTTGTGCAAGCTGGGCAAGCGCCGTAACCACTGAGCCACCGCTCCAGCCCTCCACCTCATCCTTGATCCTGTGTCACAACTTGAGTAAATCTAGTTTTTTTTCAGTAATTCTGTAAAAACAAATCAGGAATATGATATCAAATATACAGTTTCCTGACTTTCATGATTTTACACAATATTGTTCTAATCAAGTCCACTTGAGCAGATGGGCTTGCATTTGGGAAGCAAAATAAACTGTATTTTTCAACATATTTATAAAACAACAGAATTTGGTAGCTCAAGGAATACATCCCTAAATTTTTTTTTTTAAATTCTTGTTGTAAAAATATCTTTAGAAGCTACAAAAATATATTTGGTCCATTTTGGGATATCACCTCTTCATCAACGAGAAATTACTATAAGAAATCTGATGCAGATATCATATATATTTCTGCTTTAAGAAATTGGGCTATCCTAACCATAAACTTGTAATTTTCAAGTTTTACAATGGGATGTTTTCAAAGTACCATTTTTTTAATAATTTTTTTTGTTCAACATAGACTTACATATTGGAGGGAATTGTTGTTATATATTCAATGCATACATGGATTTTGACATAATGAGATGGTACTTAGTTAAGGCTGATCCTAGATCAGGATCTACCCCACTTCAACCATTCCTCGAATTTGTGTCTCCTCTGTAATCCCACCATACTACAGTTTGAAATGAACATATACATGTATAATACTTGTTGACATTTCTGAGTTTCTTTGCCTGTCTGTGTATAGATAGGCTTCTAATGGGAGTTGAGTATCCCTTGTTATATTGATAATCACTCTTGTCCCTCCCTTCCTCCGTTCTCCCCCCACTTTCATAGTTATGGTTCCCTAAGCTTATGTGAATTTTCAGCTATGGTGAATTTATTATTTAAATTCAGCTGACTATCATCCTGTCTTAGGCTTTACACTAGCTTCTACATATGAGAGAAAACATTTGTCAAAGCACCAATTTTACCACTGCAAGATACAAAATAAGTCAAGTAACTCTGGTTTGCTCAGAGATGGAGACCAGAGCACCTTCTTCCTTTGGCAGTCCCTGATACACCTCTGCAGGCCTGTTGCTTTAAAACTATTGATCTAACATATTCCCAGTAGGTATGAATAACCCCACTCCTTTAAAAAGGCTGATAGTATTTGTGTTTCCAGAGACCAACAATATGTGTGAGTGTAGGTGTCTGTGTGTATTCATTCCTTAATAAGTAAATATGTCTGAGCACACACACACACACACACACACACACACATATATATATATAAAACATCCCTTAAATATCTTTATGTTTAAATATACTTCAATATGATGAATATTTATGGATAAAATATACTGTAAAAGAATTGGCTCATGTAATTGTGGGGACTGGCAATTCTGAAATCTGCAAGAAATTCTATCAGAAGCTGTCTTGAGTGCAAAGCCATCTCCAGGCAGAACTTCTCCCTTCTTTGGGAAACTCTGATCTTTTTTGTTATGGCCTCCACATGATTGTGTGAAGCTCATCCACACTCCAGTGGGTAATCTGTTTTACTCCACACCAATTAATTTAAGTATTAGTCACATCTTTAAAAATATCTTTTAAAAAATCTTTTAAAAATATCTTTAAAAAACATGGGGCTGAAGCCATGGCTCAGTGGTTAAAGTGCTTGCCTGGCATGCACAAGGACCAGGGTTTGAACCCCAGCACCACGTACACAACTTAAATGTTGGAGAAGTGAAGGCCAGATGAAAAAAAAATAAAATAAAAATGGATTCTTTCTCTCTCTCTCACTCTCACTCTCTCCTTCTCTCTTAAAAAATAAAATAAAATAAAGGGGCTGGAGCAATGGCTCAGCAGTTATGGTGCTTGCTCAGCATGCTCAAGTACACAGGTTCAAACCCCAGCATCCACGTACACAAGTAGGTGTGGGAGTAATGAAAGCCACATGAAAAACTCAATAAAAATTGATTCTCTCTGTCTCTCCCCCCGCCTTCTTTCTTAAAAAAATAAAGTAAAAAAGAATTGTGCTGACACATTCATTTAAAAAAAATCTTCACTGCAAAACCTAGTCTTGGGTTTGATCAAACAACAGAGCACCAGAGCCTAGTCAAACTGATACATAAAATTAACCCTCACATTTGCTGAACATAGCTCATGCTGAGTTTCCAAGCTCCTGTAGTAACACAAAAGTTTCTAAAAAGGTAACAAGAGGTGAAAAACAAGTATCTTGAAGCACCAATGTGGTGGAAGGCACTTCTTCACAATGAATATTATCTTAAACTAGAGGTCAAGCAAGGGCCAATAGCAGGAAGACCTAATTTTGGTGAATTTAACTTCTCTGAAAAAGAAAATTCTATAGTAGAAATCAATTATCAAAGTCCAAAACCTAAAACTTTTCATTAAGGGTCTACTAACTTTTGAGGTTGATGCACCAGCAGACCAGAGTTTCATGCATAACTGTCACCTATTTCCTGCCAGGCACTTCGCATTTCCAGGGATGCTCAAAATGGAAATGAAATTCTTATCTATTGAAGTTGAACTCATGCTTTGTCCTCAGAGAACTGGAAGCTCTTCATCCTAAAAGAAAGCTGTTCAGGAAGGAGTGAAAACCAGTAAAGGTCATTTATGCATTGATTACTCAACAGGTTTTGGGTGTGTAAGCTGCGGTCTGGTGCATTTCATAGCCCATTTCAGATAGGGCCCCCAGTCCCACTGCCAAGCTGACCACAGCTGCCACCTTACTTTACCTCAGTTACAGGATGGCCACTTCATACATAGATAGCCTATGACGGAACCCAGCACAAAAGCTCTGCCTTAAGAGAGGATATGACTATGAAAGAGTCTTATTCTCCTTTTGAGGAAGTATGTCGATTTAAGATTTTTTTTAAAAAAAGAGAAGATTGTCAACTGTGTGAGTGTAGTTGTCTGTGTGTACTCATTCCTTAATAAGTAAATATGTGAGTATATATACATATATACATATATATGTATATATATATAAAACACCCCTAAATATCTTTATGTTTAAATATACTTTTCATATGATGAATATTTATGTATAAAATATACTGTAAAGAAATGGCTCAGGTAATTGTAGGGGTTGGGAATTGTGGGGCGTGATGGGGAACATGCAAAAACTACAAAACCAGAGATAAACTATGGAATAGGAATAGAGAGATGGCCAAGGCACAGAGCAGGACTTCACAATCTAGCTGACATATTTGACAAGAAAAAGAAATTCTAATACATGTGGTAAATATCACAACAGCAAGACACATAGGCTATGATGGATACATACAGAGGTACTTAATCTGAGAAAGGTGACCAGAGATGACTTTCTGGAGATCATACCTACGTCTGAAGAAAAATAATGGCAGAATACTCAACAAGACTCCATGAACCAATGCTATTGAGAAGTGATACTATGGCTCCCTTTATAAAACTAGAATTGGATTGTGAGAAAGAGAAATTTTCCAGTTCTCAGATTTCACTGTAATTGCCATACAGCTGAGAACATGGGTCTATTACTGTCTTTATGTGACTTCTGGTTCTGTTGCTTCTCCTTTATTCCCACG
Organism: Aplodontia rufa; assembly: GCA_004027875.1. Lineage (NCBI taxonomy): Eukaryota > Metazoa > Chordata > Mammalia > Rodentia > Aplodontiidae > Aplodontia > Aplodontia rufa. The sequence continues at coordinate 42,245 of PVKS010013020.1, read as the reverse complement.
AGACCTGAGGCACCTCTTCTCTGTAATGTTTTTCCACATGTATTTCCAGTAAGACCTCCTTACTTGAGACACTCAAGAGAGCCCATGTTACTGATAATCTAAAAATCAAACATACTATTTTTTTATATTTAAAAAATTTGAGGTCAAAACAACTTAAAAGCCAAATTTTGTTTAGCATAAATCATAATGTCCTTAAAATTCAAATTTCTCAAGTGCAAAAGAAAAAAAGACTTAGCCTGTTTAATCCTTATCATAAATCCTGTGAAACTTTACTTTTACACATTATGATTGATGGGGAATTTATACTCTCTTCCCTTTCAGTTAGGGACTGGAAACCATGAGTCAAGAACCGTAATGAATGGCCCAATATGCTACCACAAACCATCTTCAAATGCTAATTAAACTGTTCCACAAACCACTGAATCAAAATGAAAATCAATCATACACATAAGCACGCACACACTTTATGAAAAATAGAACTAGATCTATGAACTTTTCAAATTTGTTGCTAACTGGTATTTCATTTGGCTCGATTTCTCTTTCTAATTTGTCTCCTTATTTGTCAGACTGCTTCCTACAGTATGTAAAATTGACATAACATAAAAAACTAAGGAAGAATGAGAAGAAATGTACTTCCTGTTGTGGATTAGTAGAGGTATTCATGATCGTTACTATGTCAACAGTGGAGTTTAACCTAATGGCACCAACAATTATGCAAAAGTATTTGGGAATGATATTTTTCAGGAGATAAAACTGGATTAAAATTTGAGTATCCTAATAACTAAAAAGAATGAATTTTCAATTTACCACACTCAAAATAACATACCAAATGCTAACATATGGAAATTAGAATTATGTTAACTTGAAAAAGCTGAACTTCAAATATCAACGAAGTTTCACTTTCCGCACAAAATTAGAAATAGAGGAAATGTATTTTTTTTAATCTTGAAGAATTATGATGTTGAGCTGGAGTAGGGATGAATGAATCATTACTGTGTCTAAGGTATTGGCATATGTCTTAGCCACTTTTGCTAGTAAACATCCTTGTCAGTCCTATGGGAGCAATTAAGAATGAAATACGCAAGTTTTTAATTTTAGTTTTAGAAACACATCACTCTCATAAAATGAGAATATACTTTGCTTTAGCCATATGCCTGTACCATTCATGCTGATAAAGTTTAGACTTTAATAAGTTTGTTGACTGTCAAACAAACACACTGTTTGTTGTGTGTCAAGAGACAGAGGAGAAAGTCATCATCATAAATTTATGTCTCAGGTTATGAAGCGATGCTTCCAAAAACTGAAATAGATGGGTCATTGGGAACAGTCATTCTTATAAGCTTTGACAGTGGGTTTTTTTAACCTTTTTTATAGTTATAAAACCCTCTGACAATCTAAAGAAAATATGGATGTAACCCCAAGGCATATGTACTTTTATTTTGCCTACAGGTATTAGAAACTTTATAAGGAAAGAATTCCTCTTTAGATTCACAGCATTTATGGACTGAAGGTTCACATAGCAGTGCATGCCTGCTATCCCACAACAACTATATGTAGCTTCAATAGTCAATCTCTAGCCTGCCACGTACATGCACAGGTGGAATATGGTCCTGGATTCCAATTACTGTCCTTTAACACGGTTAAATATCTGGGATTTCTCTTTGATTCAGGATCAAGGAATTTGAGACCATAATAGCAAAAGTGAACAAGGTTCCTGATGTTACTTACTGGTAATTATCAGAGAGCAATAACAGCAACCTAAACAATTTAAAAGAAACAGGAGACATAAAAAATTATTCAATGTGCTAAATTGCATACAATAAAAGTAAAATATAATTGAGGTTTTTAAAAAGATACTTTTTCCCCTCTTAAGACAGTTCATTAAATTGATTTATACCAGAAACCATACAAAGTCACACAGGCACACATACACATTAGTGGACATAAATAACCAAGCTCTGAAATTATATTAACATATGCAGAATTTATGTAAATATATATTTTAATATTAAGACTATCCATTTCTTTAAAACATATCAATATTTGAAAATCAAAACACATAAAACAAGAATCTGTGGGTGAGTTTTCATTTTAAAAGCAATCTTTTAATTTTTAAAAAATGTAATGGGGGCTGGAGCAGTGGCTCACTGGTTCCAGCACTTGCCTGGCATGTGTGAAGACATGGGTTTGAATCTCAGCACCATATACACAACAAAGTGTTAGAGTAACAAAGGCCACATGAAAAACTGAGTAAAATTGATTCTCTCTCTCTCTCTCTCTCTCTCTCTCTTTTTCTGTCCCTCTATCTTAAAATTAAAAAAAAAATGTATTGGATCTTTTCCACTAGAAGCTTCTTCTATTTAACTCTTGTCATGCATGTATGTATGAAAGGGCATTCACCCATAGTAGTATTCATCCAGAAAACATAAAGTGTAAGCTGAAATACATAATCAAAGGAAAAGAAACTTATTTTAAAAACATGCTTGAAGCTATAAAAAATCATTATTTTCTGTAGTTGACAAAAAGCTACAGACCATTTTCATGATGATTGATGAATAGCAGTGGATACAGCCTGACCTCTCAGATTTCCTGTATTTCAAGCTGGGATAGAAAACTTCCATTACATGAGGTTAGGATTAGAGAAAGTGTTAACAAAATAAAGTCTGCTACACAATTTTCTTAAAAATTCTCATACTAGTCTATTAAGGGAGTAAGGGAATTACTAGAAATAACTCTGAAATTCTTTCCCACCAACACTGAACTTCAATTCTTTTTACAATACATATTTTTCAATAATTATGAGGATATGTAAAACAAGGAAAATAAAGAAATTGCTATATGTAGGTATTATTTTGCTCATGAGTTCCATTATGAACAAAAATGTTTTCATATTTTATATTATGGATGTTAGACTTGATTTCTTTTCTTTTTTTTAAAGAAAGAACCACAATGAGGGAGAGAGAGAGAGAGAATCGCTTTTTTAAAGAGAGAGGGACACTGAGAGAGAGAGAGAGAGAAATAATTCTTATTTAGTTCATGTGCCTTTCGTTGCTCCTAGAAATCGTTGCGTACCGTGGTGCTGGGGTTTGAACTCGTGTACTTGCGCATGCCAGGCAAGCACCATAACCATTGAGCAACAGATCCAGCCCCTTGATTTCTTACTTGTTTGTTTGGGGTGATTCCTAGAATCTTGGAAAAGCATTATCAAATGGTATTCATAGGTTCGGAATGTACTTTCAGAAAGGCAAATCATCTCATATGTTCCTATGAGAAAAAGACCATTGTGAATTCTTGATTTTCTGCCCATAAAATACAAAAAAAATGTTTTCCTTAGGAAAAACAAATCATGATCAGAAAGTTTTCTCCTAAGAGATGCAGAGATCAATAAGAAAATTCTTCCAGAGACTACTGGAAGTGGCTGAGGATAAATCAGAACACTTGGACTAAAAATATTTCATTACTGCTTGTGTCTTCAATGTTTTCCTGAAGCCAAAGTCAGCTTTATGTACAACATAAGAGGCATGACAGGCCTGCCCTGAATGCTACAGCTTGGAAAGTTCTCTGGAAAAGAAACAGAAAAGAGATGTCTTATTTGTGAAACCTGAACAACTCTGGCCTAGTAATGGGGATACATTTGTGATGATAATAATAATAGAAAAAAGGTGGATTATTGGAAAGAAAAATAATACAATCCCTTGCATACACTGATTGTCAATGATTAAAATAATCAAAACAAACTGTAAACCTTTACAAGGGACATTATAACATGTACTACAGATTCTGAGAGCAACAAACACTTAAAAGTGTACACTACTTCAATGGCATCACCAAAACCACAAATTCTCAATCAGCAGGTTATGTTAATGCAGCACAAAGAAATCTAAAATGTATTCCCCACAAATCAGAGGTTCCCCCCCAGCATTTAAAGATATTTATTAGAGTATTTTAGTCAACTAAAAAATAAAATTTAAACATCACTGTAACCTTTCTAAACGTTTCCTGTATTATGTTCATGCTTAGAATTTAAAGTTCTTATCTTTGGTACATTATAGCTATACCTAACAGTGGGGTTCATTTTGACATATTCATAAGTGCATATAACTTTTTTATCCATTTCAATCCCAAACACTATTTCCTTCCCTCCCTTCCTCCTTCCCCTAATCCCCTTTCCGTCTCTACTGATCTTCCTTCTATTTATTTTTAATTGATGAATTCTAGTTATATATAAATGCATATATATATATATATATATATATATATGCATTGTGATCTATTTATATGTGCACCTAGTATAATTTGGTCAATTTCATTGCCTAGTTCTTTCCCTTTCCCTCTCCTCCTCCCTTCTCCTTATTCCCCTACTTCTACTCTGTTGGTCTTTCTTCTATATTCGGGAGATTCCCCTTTTTTATTCATTTGTTCTATTTAGCTTCTGCATATGAGAGAAAACATTCAACCCTTGATTTTCTGAGCCTGACTTAGTTCACTTAGGATGATGTTCTCCAGTTCATCATAACAACCTCATTCTTCTTTATAATTAAGTAGAACTCCATTGTGTATGTATACCACATTTTCTTTATCTAGCTGATGAGCACCTTGGCTGGTTCCATCACTTGGCCATTATGGATTAACTGTACTGCTATAAACACTGGTAGGCATATATCACTACAGTATGCTGATTTCAATTTTTTGGGGTAAATATAAAGGAGTGGGGTAGCTGGGTCATATGGTGGTTCCATTCCTAGTCTTTTGAGGAATCTCTATATTGCTTCAAATTTGTTTTTTTGTTTTGTTTTGTTTTTTTAAGAAATCTTGAGGGCTGGAGCAGTGGCTCAGTGGTTTCGGCGCTTGCCTGGCAAGCATGAACACCCGGGTTCAAACCCCAGCACCACGTACCCAACTAAGTGTTGGAGCAACTAAGGCTATGTGAAAAACTAAATAAAGTTGTTTCTCTCTTTCTCTGTCTCTCTCACTGTCCCTCTTTCTTTAAAAAAAAAAAAGGAAAAGAAAAAAAGAAAAAGAAATCTTGATCAAGGCTGAAAATTTTCTTTTGACTTCTGACAAATGAGGTATTGGCAAGTCCTAGTTTCAAATGTCCAAGAAGAAATCTCATTACAATAGCTCAGTGGTTTTCTTTGGTGACAAAAACGGAGTAGAGCAGTGTTACAGAGTGTTTCAACAGCACAGAATGGATTGTAAGTCACACTACTTAGGCCTACTTTCAGTTATCTAGGAGTTATTTTCCTCTGTCTTATCTGCTTTTTTTCATTCTATCATTTATTATCATTTATTACAGTTGTGGTTAGATGGGATCTCCCATATATTTGTAGAGCATCTTAGGCAAATTCCTTCACTTTTAAAAGCCTTAGTTTCATCATTAGTAATAGAAAATTGGAAATACCTACCTCTCTTCTGCCTTGTTCTCCTGAATTTCCTATTTTTCATGCACAAAAGCAAAAAGATTATATTTGCAATATGATTATTCATACTAGCAACACAACCTGTCCTCTTTCCACATTATCCCATAAAATGTTACCAATCCAAAAGTTTCTGATTATTGATTATCACTCATCTTCACTTTCAAACTATCTTTTTGTTTTTAAGGAAAATTTTTCTAATTATCTTTTTTTTTTATCACAATTGACATCCTTCTCATCCATCGTATCTCCCACCATCCCCAACCACCACCCCTCATCCAGCCATTCCTACCAACTTGTGACCAGTAGGAAACACCCTTGACTTGCAGTCATCAGCCCCACGGTTGAGTTCTAGTTTATTGCTTAAGAGTTTGGAAAAATTCCCTTAGCTAGGGGCTCCCAATTGGGTTCATCATCAACATCATTTGGGCAGCTTTTTAACTGTTAAAGCAGAATCTTGGAGATTGGGGGATCACGAAGCACACAAATCTGTTTTATGAAAAGTTCTCCTAAGTGAGAGAAATGAAGAATTAACTTTGACATCTTGGTTACTTTCCTAGCTTGTAAAATGCTGTATCTGTTTTATAGTGATATTGCAAAAATTAAATAAAGCAATGTATGAGGAAGGACTTTATAAATGGGAAAACTGAATATAATACAAAGTAGCATGATTCAATATTTCTGTGGGTTTCAGAGTAAAAGAAGCTCATTGTTCATCATTTCTTCAGCAACCATCACACACAGAGGATTAGAAGCAAACATGAACATTGATGATCTGAAATGCACACATGAGAAGCCAAACTAACATGGGGGTTAAGTAGGGGAAACATGGGATCAGGGAGAACTCCAAGCAGGGAGATCATGAACTGGCATCAGCCTTGGTTTGCTCTGTCGATATCCATGTGTTCGTGAATGTGTAGCAACGACTCCCTCCAATATGTAAGACTATGTTGAATGAATTAAAGAAAGAAAGAAAGAAGCTCCAGGCCAAGAGAAGGCCTGTGTCTCTCAGTGGTTATAGCTCTTAGTGACCAGCAACTTTGTTTCACAAATTGCCACTTTCCCAATGCCTGGGAAATGTGCTTGAAGCGGGGGTGAGAAGTTCCAGCATCTGCTATCTCATGGCTCACGACTGCTGCTGTGCTTATCTATCATCTCAGTGCTGGATCCAACCAAAGATTCTAGTACATTTCTATCCTCAAAGTTTGTTTTGGGGACCCTCTTGTCCTTTCCTGCTCCTGAGCATTGTTCAGAAACACTCTGACCCAATGCAAAGGTCTCCCAAAATCTAGGAATCTTTATGATAATCAGCTCACCTCTTCTTGGAATTTTGGATACTAAAGGGGATTGGTCTCTCTCCATAAGTCCTTTTCTACAGACAGATGATCCTAGCTTACACTTGCTGAACATGTAAGAACAATTCCAGTGGCTCTTCAAAGATCAAGGAAAGTTATCCAAGGTGGCTCCTTTTATTGCCTACCTGCTTACCAGAGAAATGGAGTTCATTTTTTCCCACTTAAAAGAAAAATAACTTTTTGGCTACATAAAACATTAGAAAATACGCAGTTATTGCAATACTTGCAGATAGTACAATTAATTATTTGAGGTTACATGCAACATGTCATTAAATCACATCATTCATTCATTTACATGTTTTCCTTCAACAGACAAACATCTGTGGTGCCTGCCCAGTGCCAGCCCCTGAGCTTAGTGCTACGGACATAAATCAACCCATTACCAGGGGCTTATAGCATCAAGAGTGTGTGTGGGAGATGTGGAAGTCACTTTTCCACTATTATAAATCCTAGGGCAGGGGGTTACCTAGAATGGTAGGCATTCCCAGAGGAGTGGAAGCTAAGACATGTTAGAGGGCTAGAACACTTTCCATGGGTGAGACGCTTGAGCTGAGTTTTCAAGTCTGATTAGAAGCTGTTAAAGGAATTTCCAGGGCAAGGAAAGAGTATGAGTGGCAGCATGTAGTCCTCAAACAACCTAGTGCCTGTGGAAACAAGAAGAGCTCTTGTTTCATAGAAGTAAATGGTATTTGAAAAAAAGAAGACTAAGAGAGGAACAGACTTGAGGAACAGGAGACAGATACAGCAAAGTGTTGTTGAACTAATGAACTTGGACTCTGGATTATAGATTATGGATTAGGGTTATAAACTTATTAGGTGTATCCTCATTCCCTCCCAAGATTGGAACAAAGTAAATTTTAAATGTTTGTATTTTGGTGAAAGCAGATAATTAAACATCTATGCGTATAAAGTCCACAGTCTTCCCAAAATGACAATTATAATCCTTTTAGAGTAATAGTCCCTTTCTACCAGCTTCTCAGATTGCATTAGCTTAAGTAAATAAAACCCTGTAGACACTTAGACGCTGTAGAGAATGTTTTATCCTGGAGATAATGAATTAGATACTGTCTAGAGCAGAAATCATTTCCTGCAGTAATTTTTCCAGTCTATCAGAGGACCCTGTCTCAAAATAAAAAATAAAAAATGACTGGAGATGTAGCTCAGTGGTTAAGTGCCCCTGGGTTCAATCTCCAGCATAAAAAAAAAAAAAGGCATTTATTAAATGCCACCCATTTTAAGCCTCCACACTACACGTTAAGCAGTACATTCACCAATAAAAAAAGTAAGTTGAGTAAGTTGTAAGATATTTTTAATAACTTCACAATATCACATAGGCTAGTAACTGAAAGTCAGGGCTCAAAGATCTTTCTGTTTGAATCCAAAGTTCATTCTCTAACCAGTATGCTATACTAGCTATATCTTCTGGATGGTGCTGGACGTGGAGGCATTCTCAATTTTGCTTACCAAACATAAGCGTTTCTTTGAACGAAACCTTCATTAGACCACATTTAGAGAAACTGTCTTCTTCTTTTTTTTTTTCTTTTCAGGGCTGAGAACCGAACTCAGGGTCATGTGCGGGCTAGGCAAGGGCTCTGCCACTGAGCTAAATCCCTAACCCCGAGAAACTGTCTTCTAATAGCTTACCTCACCCAAATAAAAGCATCTTTAGGAGCAAAACAATCTTAGCTTCTTATAATGTCTAAGTAGGGATTAACTTACTGCTCATATTTGTCAACTCTATCTAGGGCCTATGTGTTCTTAGCGCACTATCCTGATAACTTTGGGGAAGTGGTTACAATGCATTTGGTCACTCTCAGTGCAATAAACCAGACATTCAGAATGACTTTCATGTCACCAAGAATGGGGTATGTTGCATTTCTAAAATGGAAATAAGTTTAAACGTGAAGAAAATTAATTCTTCAAAAGTAGCCTTCATAACTATAAAATATATTCAAATGAGAAACTGTATTTAATGTCAGAGGAAATGGGTGCTTTATCAGATTAAAAGGCTGACGAGAAATTCTGCCCATTCTAACTCAGAAGAGCTGTCTGGAGTATTTCACTAGACTCCAGATTCTACATCTGCTTTTTTTATAGCACTTGGGGTTGATGTAAGGACTTGACCCTGGGTTATCCAAACTAAATCTTGGGTTCCATTAACATATTTTAATATTATTTTAAAGAGTGTGAAAGTATAGCTTAGGACCTAAGGTATTAGAACATCAACTTTGTCTACTTTAAATGGGAGAGATATTTGAATTATTCAGTACTAGGTCATTTTAGTATTATTTTATATAATACATATATTAACTTTTCAATGCAGAAAAATTATGGACAGGAAAGACTTATTTGTTACCATCTCACTACACATATGTGAAGGAGACTCAGGTTTAATTCCAAGTTTTGCCATTAATAGCGATATGATCAAGCTACTCAGAAGGCTGAGGTGGGAGATTGTAAACTTAAGGTCAGACTGTGTAACATAGCAAGACCCCATCTCAACAACAACAAAACAGGCAACGAGATGCCAAAATAAGCATGGATGCAAGCTTCCATGCCTAATTCCTTAACTCTACGTTTCTGAGTACCATTTTGCTTTCGTTTTCTAGATTAATTACATTGTGGTCAGAGAGGACGCTGCATATGATTTTAATCCTTTAACAATTATTGAGCTTTACTTATAGCTCAGTGTATGTCAACTTTTACAAATGTTCCGGGTGCGCTTGAAAAGCATGTGCAATCTGCAGTTATTGGGTTAGGCCGAGTCACGTTTATTAATGACATTGTTTAATCCCTCAACAACTTCACTTGTTTTTTTCTGCTGACTCTATTAATTAGGTATTTAAAAGTTTACTGTGATGAACTTCTCTACTTGTACTAATTTTTACTTCCTATATTTTGATACTATAATATTAAGTGATTACAAAATTTACACAGTTATTGTAAATTACTGATGATTGAACATTGTCATTATGAAGGGACTATCTTTGATAATGCCTTTTGTCTTAAATGCCTATTTTATCTGACATTAAGGCTTATCTGACCAGCTTTCTCTTATTTAGAAATTGCATGGCATATCTTATTTCTACCCTTTTTAATTTTAATCTCCCTGTAGTGAAGTTTAATATGTATCTTTTACAAATGTCATGCAATATATTTATCACATCTGACAATATTTTAATTGGAATATTTGGTCCATTTGCATGTATTCACCAACATTTCAGATTAAATTGCTTCTTATTTTGTACTATTTATCCCACTTGTTGTTTCATTTATTTTCTTTTCTTGCCTTCTTTTGACTGATCGCTTTTTGTAACTACAATTTTTTCTTCTTGTAGTTTGAAGTTTTTCTATTATTTTATGGATATTCTAGGAATTACAAAATACGTATTTATTGAAGACTAAAATTAGTCAGTAACTTTAACCTAAATTCCCCAGGGAACTTAGAGCACATAAATTCTGTTGAGTCTGTTTCCTACTTATACATTTGTCATGGTATATGTTAATTTCATTGTTTGCTTTATTTTTAAAGAGGGGGGAGGGAGAAAAAGAGTTAATTCTTAAAATGTTTTCATCTGGTTTTTGTTTTTCCTCCACTTAGTTGTGCCTGTGGTGCTGAGGATCGAACCTAGGTCCTTGCACATGCCAGGCAAGCACTCTACCACTGAGCCACCTCTCCAGCCCTGTTTGCTTTCTAAAGCCCCACAAGACATTGTTTTATGCTCTGAGTTCACTCAGTTTTATCCATGTTTACCCCTTTGTTCCTGTCTTCGTTCATTTGGTGTTGCTATAACTGAATATCATAGTTTATTTAGCTCATGGTTCCGGAAGGTCAACAGCCAGGTGCCAAACTTTGCTTGGCATCTGGGGAGAACCATGGTGGATAGCAACACACGGAAAGATGGAGCAAGCAAGCCAGAGAGTTCACTTTTACAACAAAGCCATTCCTGTAATAACCTATTAATCCATGCACAGATTAACCCATTCATGAGGGCAAAGTACTCATGACCCCACTGCCTCTTAATAACTGGCCGTGAGGATTCGGTCTCAATATGAGTCTGGGTGCACACATTCAAACCGCAGCAGTTTCTCATTCCCTGTTGTTTCTCTGCTCTTCCACCTGGGATCTTTCCTTCCACATGAAGTGTATATTCCAAAATCCCCATTTTACAGTTGGTAAGCCTATTTTTGCTATTATGAAATGTCTTTAACTTCCTCTTTTTCTTGAAATTATTTTCACTGGATATAAAACTCTAGGTCACCATTTTTTTTTTCTTTCAACTTATTGAAAATATCATTGCACTATCTTCTGGTTCAGCTGTTGTCAAACTGCCACTACTTTCTTATTCTATCTCCTAGGACTCTTCATTTATGTGTGTGCGTGTGTGTGTGTATAATTTTTTTTTTAACCTGTGGTAGTTAATCTTGGTTGTCAGCTTGATTAACCTGAGACACACCTAGAAAATTGGTAGAGCCCACTTTTAGGTGTGTCTGTGATGGTGTTTTCAGAGATGATTGGCATGTGGGTCAGCAAAAAAGGGGAGACCTGCCCTTAACTGTTCATCCAATAGGCTGAAAAAAAAGGAGGAGGATGCTCACACACACGTCAACTCCAGCAGGTGTTTTTTCACTGCTGCTGCTGTTGCTGCTGCTGTCTGTCTGTGGACATTCTGCTGTCTGTCCAGATTCTTCAGCCTTTAAATGAGGACTCTCTAGGGGGTTTCCAGGTCTTTAGCCTCAGACTAGGGCTGCAAAATCGATCCCTCTTATTCTGAGTCTTCTAGCTTCTTGGACTGAGCAGCTACTGGCTTATCTGGCTCTGTAGCCTACAGATGGCCACTGTGGGACCACCTGGCCTCTGATTGTGTAAGCTAGTCTGATAAATCCCCCCCCCTTTTTAAAAAAAGAGACAGGGACTGTAGAGAGAGAAGCATTTTTAGTGTTTCACATGGCTTTCACTGCTCCAAGACATCATTCTGTACGTGGTGCTGGGGTTTCAACTCGCATACTCACACATGCCAGCCAAGCAGCGTAACCGCTGAGTCATCGCTCCAGCCCTTATAAATCCCCTTTTTAAAATACTTTATTGATATTCTATTCCTCTGAAGAACCATAATAAATAATTTACCTGTCTCTCTGATATCACATTCTGGATAATTTCAATGATACATGTTTTGGCTACTTTCCTCTCCTTAGCTGTGCCCATTATTAATTTTAGCTATAATTTTTTATTTCTACAAGTTCTTTTTGGTCCTTTTTCACATCAGCTCTGTTGCTTTCTATAGCTGCCTGTTTTTCAGAAGATATGTCCAAGCTTGACTTTTATATCTTGCAACATATAATTATTTTAGGTGTCCAATAATTTTAATATATTGTCTGTTTTTGCTATTAATTTTTGCTAGTTCCCACTCGCAGTATGGCTGGCTTTTCCTTATGTGCTTAATTTTGAGTATGTGTTCATCATTGTCCTTGAAAAAGTTATCTTGGGGAATACTTTGGGGCCTATTACAAAGGTGGCTCTTTCCCTAAAAAGGATGTATATTTACTTTTGCCAAGTTCCTGTTCTTGGACCTAATGGGACTATTTTAAACTAAATTTATGACTTGAAGTTTTGCTTTTTTGTTTGACCAAATAGATGATGTCAATTTGATTTGCAAATCTCAAGGGCTGGATATAGTTCCAAGTTCTCAGAGATAATTTCCTTTTTTATTTTGCTTACTCAGCATCAAAACATCTTCCCATGTAGTAGTGGAATATGCACAGAGGAGACGTCTCCCCTCACTTTTTTTTTTTTTTGTACTGGAGATTGAACCTATGTGTGCTTTATCACTGAGGTACAATCGCCAGCCCTCGTAATTTTTCTATTTTGGGACAGGGTCTCACTAAGTTGCTGAGGGCTGGCCTCAAATTTGTTATCCTCCTCCCTCAGCCTCCCAAGTTGCTGGAATTACAGGCTTGTGCCACTGTAACCAGCTTATTTTAAAGATCACCTTTGCCTCACAGGTATAGCCCTATGGAATCCCAGTCTTCTACTCTGGGTGAACCCTTGGCTTTGACTTTGGCCCTAGGGCCAGGGAAAGGGACTAAGGTGCACCCACTTCCTTGTACCTCCCAAGCAGCGTGGACCAGTTTTGGTTCAGTGAATGTGGAAACCTCACTGCAGGTGCCTTATGGGGATGGGAGTTCAAAACACATAAATGGTTTACCCATACCCAGGAGGATTCAGAACTTCCTGGACCAACTCCAAATCATCACCTTGTGTCAATGGATACATTTGGTGATTAGGGATACGTGATTGCATATTTTTATTGTATTTGTTTTTTATGTTTTTCACTTTAAACTAGAAGTTTATTTTTTTAAAGAACCAGATGTTTTATTGTAAGAGAAAACTACTGATTTATTTTTAGCCATTCATCCCTAAAGACAAATTGCTCTACATGAAACACCAACACTCAAAGAACTTATAAAATTTCCTTGGCTTAGGGAAGTGCAGTGGCGTGCAAAGCCCTGCTCAGCTTGCAGCGTCCATGAATTGCCACTCTCCAGCCTAGAGCAGCTCCCCAGTCGCCCACTTGACTCAGAGGACAACTATGCCCCTCAGAGGAGGGCAGAGTCACTAGTTCCACATTGCCACTGCTGGGGAGATGCAGCTCAAGTAGCTACAACCAGCATCATCACCACAAAACAACTAAGGGAGGCAGACTGAATCCAGAGACACACAGAACTGGAGGCCAATTGCGGGAGAAAGGGGTCAGATACTAATCTCATCAAGTGCCTGGACCTGCCCCTGAACTGACAAACCAGAAACAGCAGCAGATCCGGCTGACTTGTGCCCCTGTGACCTGGAAACTTTGATCATATAAATACCTCCTTAATATGAACAGTAATTGGTAATCTAATAGCCAAAACAGTACCTACAACTCATCTGAATGCATCTCATCTAATGGTTTAACATATTAATTGGAATTAACCCTTCCAACTTTGTATCCCTAGCTCCAGTTAATACCTGCCTCTCTCATTCCCTGTCCATCCTCGAACATTATACACTACCACCCCAAACAAAACCCACTCACTTACCTCTCCTTTTTACTTTGGTGAAAACTAATCTATCTTGGCTTTACTCTCCTTCTCTCCTTTTTACCCTGGTGTAAAACAAATAATCTTAGCTTCTTTCTCTTGCTCTACCTCTCCCTGTCCTTCTTCCCTCCCTTCTAACACTCACTTAAGGTAATAGTAAGGTACTAAAATCAAATACCAATCTTCTGACCTGTTCTAGAATTTTATTTTAAGTTTATACCTGTACGTGAGGAACTGAAGAGAACAATTACAACCAAGGTTTTGTTTTTACAGGTCGAATACGATGAGACTTGGCTCAGAAGGAATGGTAGTAAATAGCAAACAGTAACAACTCTGAAAGAGGGGCTGAAATTGGAATCAGCAGAGGTCACCCCTTGAATTAAAATAGTAGTGCCTGAAGTCCACCTGACCCATGACTCCTAAAAAGCTCACAATGTAACTCGTCATGTAAAAGAAGAAATCAGAATACTGATTAAAGAACCATTCAAATAACAAATCAACAGATGAACTGAAGAAAGTCTTGAAGAGTAGAGGAAAGAAAAGGGAGTGGGGAGGAGGGACAGGAGGGAGAAAGTACAGGGCGGAAGGGGGAAAAAGTATACTCTGTACCTATCAGCAGAAGAAAGGGAGCAGAGCATGGAATGGGAGGAGAGAGGGGAGGATGCTCGGTGGAATATTGGCCAAATTACATTGTTGTATTGTGTGCATGCATAAATACGTAACAGCAAATCCCATCATTATGTAAAACTTTAATGCACCACTAAAATAAAAAAAAGATCAAAGCATGAAAATATCGTTATGTTGTTTTGTTTTTGTTTCTATTTGTGTTTGTGTTTGGTAAAACAGTGAGAGCAAAATCACTTACTGGAACCTGAGTAGTTAAATTTCCTCACATAGACAAAAAGAGGAAAAAGAATCTAATATTCTTCCTTTACTTCTCTGGTTTCCTGTATCCCCTTAGATTTTTACCCGGTAAGTTTTTGGTCTCTTGTTAGATTCAATCCTTTCAAGAAAGCTAAAATAAATAAATAAATAAATAAATAGTTTTCAGTAACAGAGTTGAACACCAATAACCCTACGTCCCGCTCTCCCTTGCTTCCCTTCTAGTTTTTACTCAAAGTATCTTTTCTGTGAGATCATCCTTGATAGTACTTTTTAAAAAACATCTCCCACACCTCTCTCTACCCACTTTGACTTCATAGCAGTTATTACCTATTTAGTTTTTTTCCTATCTCACTAGCACTAGAATGCTAATTTCCATGAAGACAGAACTTGTTTTAGTCACACTATCAAAAATAGTTCCTGGAAGACAGTAAATAGTATTTGTTAAATCAATGACGGAAATCTTTCTACTAAGCTCCAGATTCAAGTATCCAACTGTTCACTTGTTATTTCCACCTAAAATCAACTGGGTTTTTCAATCTTGGTACGAATTGGAACTTTTCAATTTTTCATCCACCCTCAGCATTGCTCCATGTTCCCTACTCCCCAATTTCAGTAACTAATATCAGAAACTTAAGAGTCATGTGTGATTCCTCCCTTTTCCTTCAGACCTACATCCAGTTCAGCAGCAAAGTCTACAGATAAAACCTCCAAAATGTGGTTCTAATCTATCCTCTTTTTATCTCTATGACACCTTATGCCAATTATTCTTTTTCTTTTTGAAAGAGAGGGATAGTGAGAAAGAATCAATTTTATTTTTCATGTGGCTTTTGTGGCTCTAACACTTTATTGTGTATGTGGTGTTGGGGTTTAGAACCTAGGTTGTTGCACATGCCAGGCAAGTGCCACAACCACTGAGCCACTGCTCCAGACCCGTCAATTATTAAAATTTTATGGCCTATTATATTGCTCCCCTGATTCTTGATACACTTAATATTCAAATGCCTTGCCATCCGTATTTCCAAAACCCTACATAATTCTGCCTCTTCCTAGTTCTCTAGCCTTCTCTTTACTATCTCCCTTCCCCAATGGACACCAGACATACTGGCTCCATTTCATTTTTCAAATAAACCAAAAACTTTACCAAGTCTCTGAGATACATTCTTTATCTAGACTGTTCATTCCTCTGATCTAGGGTGGTTGACCATCTCATCCTTCAGGTCTTAGCTCAAGTATCACCTCATTAGAGAGACTTATCTTACTGTTATGGTTTAAAAGTTCACATGTGACAATTTGGGAAGGCTGAGGTGAAATGACTGGGTTGCAAAAGCCTTAACCCAATCAGTGAGTTAATGCCCCTGTAGGGATTACCAGGCAATTGTGAGCTGATAGAGTATGGCTGGATGAAGTGGGTCATTGGGGGTGTGCCTTTGGGGTATATATTCTGTATCTGGCATGGAATTTCATTTTCTGCTCTGCTTCCCAATGTGAGTGACACCTTGAGCTCTGCTTACTGGAGCCATGCCTGCCGCCATGATGTTCACTCTCGAGTCCCCAGTAATGGAGCTGGCCTTCCATGGACTGAGAACTCTGAAACCGTGAAGTCTTCAAATAAACTCTTCCTTCTAAAATTGTTCTTGTCAGGTCCTAGGATCACTGCAAAGAAAAAGCTGAAACACTTATACCACTCTATTTGAATAGTCTTCAAAAGATAATTATTCTATATCCCTGCCCTCTATGGATCCATCACAGTATTTTAACTTATAATAATATATACAGGCTTTGGAGCTCCTGTACAGGAGACATTTTCCTGTACTTCTTCTGGAGATACCGTACTGCTGTCTCTGCTTGGATTTTCTGCCTTTCCTGGGGCAAGGAGGTTTTTATGCCTTCTCTTTGCCTGGGCAGTTAGGGCAGGAAGGTTTGCCAGCTCTCCCCTAGTGGCTGGTAGCTTTAGGTTTTGTGTAAGAGAAAGGTCAGAGGAAATGGGCAGTTTCATGCCTGTCGCCCAGGCATTTGATCAATCACTCCGTGCTTGCCTGCATCACCGAGGGGTCTGTTCTCGTCAATCTCATGCCCCAATTTTTCTCATTAACACCTGTGGAGGTTTGTAGAAAGGAGCTCCTGGGTGAACATGAGCTACTGTCAATGACAGGGTCCCTCAGCTATTCTCAACCAACATCTTTTACATAATTGGCCTTTAGAAAATTCTCTTTAGTAATTCCTGTCAGAAGATAGTTCTCCATGGGGTTTTCATGTGTCTGCACCATATACAAGTGGAGGCTCTGCTTGCCTTTGTTCTTCAGGGATATTCATATAATAAATGGCGTGGGAAGACAGACAGAGCATCTCCCTCTAGAAGACATTAGTGATTAGTGTCCAGTATAATAATGTTATCTCTCCGCAAAGGGCAGGCATGCTGAACACCCACTTAAATACTTGGGCTCCGTAAGCTTAGGGCACCCTCCTTGCAATGCAACCTACCATATGTGCAGATGTCACTGGTCCTCGTTTTATCACGCTGTGAAATTGGGGAATCCAGAAACCAGCACAAATGCTGACATTATGATTAATGCTATTGGGGAGAGTAATTAGAGTCCTTTCTTTCTGAGTCAGCAATCCCTGGCAAAATAATTTACTAACTTGAAAGTGGGGAAAAATCTTAGCTTCTCCTAAGTATTTGATAATTTCTTCATTTAGTGGCATGCATCCTATTCTCTTCCAAAGTTGAAAGAGTACATGCATCCTGTTGCTCTTTGAGGAACTTGTCGCTCCTTAGACTATTTTCTCTGATGGGTTAAGAAAAGTTCTGACTTTTTTCCCATACTGTTAGGATGACAGTAACAATCTCTTGCAGCTTCCTATACCTTAGGTGGAAGCACAAGTTTCAAGGTGGGCATATTTGATTACTTCTTATTACCATAGATAGACACTCCTCTGCAAATTCATGTTATTCAGCTTACACATTTAGTTTTTAAAAGAACAGGTTTGAGTGATGAACTCCACAAATTCTGAAATACAGCTCATGGAATATTTCAATGCAAGGGCTAAAGACAGTGGATCAAAGTAGTTTACCTTCTAGCACAGGTGAGGCAGGACAAGGTCAAAGAATCTGACCCATGAGAGATGAATATTATGGAGAATGCACATATTCACTGGTCCTGCTCTATTAGAGGATTAGGGGAACACAGAGGGCAATGGAAACCACTTGAGGGAGAAAGAGCTTCTAGAGATCTCAAAAACAGGAGAATGGTGTGGCAAAAAGACCCCCAAAAAATCCAGAGGTCAGAAGCATAGTCAGTGGTGTCTTGACGGGACGTTTTCCCCTCTCCACAATTATTTTCCCTTTTTCTGGTGAATAAAACTGAGAATTCTTTGGTAAGACATACCTCTTCTGCACTGGAGAAGTCTTTTTAGGGATGCTGATACAAGAGCCTTCCTTTCCCCTAATCGAGGTACTCACTGATGTTCCTGAGTCACACACAGCTCCACGTGGAGCTGACTCATCGATGAGTTGTTAGTTCCTGATAAGGAGGCACACCAATCTTGATTCCTATATTTTCAAAGGCTGGTTTAATTTTTCTTCTAATTCTGTAAACTATCCAACATTCTCATTTTGCTTATGTTAGCTAAAGTTGAATTTCTATTGCTTAGAACCAAAGAAACACAACTGATACAAAGTAAGTGGCCCAATACAAGGCATATAGAAGTCAAAGCAAGCTTTATTTTTTTTTCCACTTTAAATTATAAAATTAACATGTATTAATGGGTGCTGGCTATGGTACACTGACAAAACAATTTCATGTTTCTAGGTGCTTGTAGATAATTAGTATTTTTTAATGATTGATGTTTAATTACTACAAACAATACTGAAGTTCACTCTTGGCATCTTCCACATTAGAAAAGTAAATGAGAATGACCTGAATGAACAAGGCACTACATACGACAGGAAATAAAATGAGGGGGTGCCACGAGAAACAAATGGTCCACGTTACAGTGAAATATATGGATTTATTTGAAAGTTAGCTGTAAAATTCCAGTTATGAAATTCAGTTGTTCTAAGCAAGCCACATGTGGAAAAAATCTTAAAAATGAGACACCCTAAATACAGTAGAGCACCAAGTCAGAGGTTCCTGCCAATGTCCTGCAAAATGCAAGCAATGAGACAGCTGTTGCAAACAAATCAGTCCAACAGGAAGTGATGCAAAAGGAAAATTAATTTTTGGGCAAATCCTACCCTCTCATTATAAAGATCAGGCTCTATGGCCCTGAGAAACCAGATGATTTGTCCAAGGGAAGATTTCAGACATGGCTCAGATAAGGAAGCTTCTCTTTTTGTGAGGATATAGTGGTAGGTTTAATTCCTATTCAGTCTGAAATTTAGCACTATAACCTACAGAAATAAAAGTTTTAATACTCCTTTTAAATTTTTTAAAATTTTTTATTAAGGAGTTATTGTATAAACATAAATGCATATAAAGTAACAATATTATATGCATTTATTTGTAAACCAGGATTACCCCCACATTGCCCATACTCCAGTCTCTTGATTTCTCTATATTTTGCCCCTACAAGTGATATAAATATTTAGACTGTGAACTTTCCAGAATTAAATGATTGCATAAGTATTATTTGGATTCTTAAGGAAGTAAAGAATATGCTACACTGTTGACAGTCTCCCTAGATCCCTATGCTCCCTCTCTCTCCTCTCCCTACTGCCTTTCTCCTCCCCCATCCCTTTAAAACTTCCTTAATATACATATATATATATATATATATATATATTTTTTTTTACTCTTGAGTCCTTTGTGGTGTTAAATTTTGAAAGCAAAAATAAATTTATAAGGTTGTATCCAGATAACAATCAAGGTAAGACCACTTAATATTTATCTTTAATATCCATAATTTTTCAAACATAATTAAACAGATCCAGAAAATCTGGGGAGCCCATTCTGCCACACATTATTCTAAAACAGTTATTCTCCCCTGATACTACCAACATTTGGGGCAGGATAATTCTTAGAGAGGTGCTGTCCAATGTAGGATATTAAAGACCATCCCTCGTCTCTACCCACACATGCCAGTAGCATCTCTAAATCACAATGTTAAAATTGTCTCTTGATTTTGCCAGATGTCCTCTGAGGCGGCGGGAGGGGAATGTCCCTTGGTTGAGAAACACTATAAGAAAAAAAAATATAACTGCCAGTACAAGTACCACTTCACCAAGGAGTCAACTGTGATTAAGCCACTTACATTTAAGTTTAATTCCAATATATACCATGGATAAAACTAAGTTAAATGACTTGTACTAGTTTTTGTATAGTACTGAACTGTCCAATATAAAGACCATGCACCACATGTGGCTAATGAGCCTGAAACATAGGCTACTCTGCAGTCAAATGGTAGTAAGTGTAAAATATGCACTGCATTCTGAAGACTTGGTAAAAAAAAAGAAAAAAAAAACTTGGTTGAAAAAAGAAAGCAAATCTCTCAATGATTTTTATATTAATTGATTAATTAATTGATTAATTTGGGTACACTTACTGGGTGAAATACTTTTTTATTAAGAGAGAGGGACAGTGAGAGAGAGAGAGAGAGAGAGGGAGAATCAATTTTTATTTAGTTTTTCATGTGGCTTTCGTTGCTCTGACACTTAGTTGTGTACATGGTGCTGGGTTTGAACTGGCGTACTCACGCATGCCAGGCAGGTGCATAACCACTGAGAACTGCTCCAGCCTGTGAAATATATTTTTAAATCAATTTTACTTTTTAAAAAGTGCAGCTATTAGAAACCTTGACATATGACCTGCATTATAATTCTATGACATGGCACTGGTCTGCTTGGTATGATTTAGTATTTTCTTTGATTAAATAAATTCTTAAGTCTTTCAAAAAAGTAAAAAAGGACTTAGGAAATGTCAGCCCTATGAAATTAGCTTACTCATGAGCATCACAACTCTTTATCACGCTTGAAGGATTTCTCTGTTTCTTTAAGCCAGTTACTTCTATTCCAATGTTTTATTCTCAGTGTTTCAACTGGTTCTTTTCTGATTGCTGATTTGTCTTCAGGTGGCTCCTTGTCATTCCCCTGCACATCTGATTCTTTCATATTCTCAGGCACTTTCCTAGTGGGCTGTGGAGCTGCTGCAGCATCCATCATACTTAGAAAATCATAAGCTGGAAGAGGAGGCTTCCATTCCTGAGCAGATAAGATTGCTGGAAGGAAGACACAACCAAAGGTTAATGATTAACATCTATAAAATCATCACATGAATATACTAGAAAATGTTTTATTTTGAAAAATATATTCATAGGAGTGAGGGTTTTATTAGTTTAATTTATCTAAGCAAAATTAGATATTTCTAACAAAAAAAAACCCATTAATTATCTTACTGCCAGTTAACCCTTTTTGGGGTTTCAAAAATAGCAGCATTTATATATAAGATTAAAGACAGGCACAAATGAAAACGACATCTCTTGTTTCCCTACTTACCTCAGTCTCAATTTCTAAAATATGGTAACTATTTCTTATGAGTTGCTCCAGAAAAAACATTTTGGAACATATGTATTTAAATATTACTATTTTATTTATACAAGTGTTGCCTTATATCTTAAAGCATATTCTGTTCTTAAAGGTTTTGATTAACATCCTTTTCACACGTTTCATGAAAAATACATTTTGTAAAAATAATTATAGATAAGGAGTAATTTGAAATCACTATGGAGTTGACTATACTACAAATAGTTATTGAATGATTTTTTTTAGATGAGTTTTATGGCAACGAATCTAATTAACATTATTTTAAAATACTGGTCATTAGAAAAGGAAAACTGATTAAGGCATATGAGATAAATTAGCTAACTTCTCCGAATTTAGCATACAGATTTTTTAATTTAGTTGCTCCATTCAAAATACTACTTGAGCAGCTAGAGCTCAGCTGTCGGAGCACTTGCCTGGCACACGCAAGGACCCGGGTTCAGACCCTAGTACCACATATACAACAAAGTGTCAGAGAAACAAAGTCCAAGTGAAAAAATAAATTAGATTGTCTCTCATGCTCTCTTTTAAAAAATACTATGTGAAAAATAAGCTATCTTGAAAAATATAAAAAATATATTATATGAGGAAATATGCAAAAAATACACTTTTAAACAATAAATTTCAATGAAAAATATATATACTATTACATTCCAAAAAAGAATAAAGCTCATAAAACCCAAACAATCATCTCTTACAAATCAATACGTATCTATTAAAAAAAAAAAAGCTTTGGAAATGCAAATAAACTAAAATTTCCGAGAAGAGAAAAGCTGAAACAAAAATTTGCCTATGTATATATGCAATATGTATACCTCTTGATTTAAAATTTCTTCATTCAGACTCCATTACATGAAAGCCTAGGACTTTGGACATCAAGCAAAATATTAAACTTAGATTACTCATGGAATTGATGTTTCAAATTGATGTTGCTAGTTTAGTAGACTCAAAAGTGACAAATGGACAAATATTTTCCTAAATATAATGAATAAGAATAACTATTTGTAATTTACAATATGCAATCAGATGTCTAGAATAAATGATAGAAAATATGGATCAGAATTTATGTTTTAAGATAAGCAGCGCATTTTGAGACTAGTAGACTCTGCTAGAGCAGCTGAAAAGATGACAACATTGGATTCTATAAAATAGCAAGGCACACTATCTGAAAAGTTCAAGAGATACAAATGAAAGGACTAATCCTTACACCACATGGTTAGAGTAAGCAGCGACTGATGAACAATAACTACAGAAAGGCCTCCTTCCAGATTATGACTTACACAAAATAGTGAGTTTACTTTCTTATTTCCTAAGAAAATATTAAAATGAATAAATTATCTCAGAAAATCAAGACAAAAAACAAATCTAAAAGGACTCAAAATAGCTAAAATAATATGGAAAATAACAAAGTTGAAGGAACCAAATTTCTCAATTTCATAGCCCACTACAAAGTTACTGTAATCAAGACAGTATGGTACTAGCATGAGGACACTAAAGTATTTACATGAATATTCATAGCATAATAATTCATAATAGCCCAAAGAGAAGGCAACCCATCAAATGATGAACTGATTTTAAAATGTGGTTATATTTGTACATTGGAATATTATTCACTCATAAAGGAATGAAATACTGACTCATACTATATGATTTCTGAAAACTTTATGCTAAGAAAAAGAAACCAGACAGAAAAGTCCACATATCATTTGACTCCATGTATGTGAAATGTCCAGATTAAGCAAATAGAACCAGAAAGTAGATTAGCGATCACCAGGGAGAAGAGAGAGGGAAGAATTGTGAATACCTACTAATCAGCATGGGATTTCTTTTGGGGGTGATGAAAATTGTTTTAGAATTCAATAGTGACAATAGTTACACAGCCCTGTGAATATCCTAAAACCTACTATAACTGTATGCTCAATTCTATAGTATATTAATTATATTTCAACTTTAAAAATGCCATCTATAGGCTGTTTATATGTAATACTTAAATTAAAACTAACTTCAAAGAAAGGAAGCTGACAACCTGGGAAGATTGAGTGTTGGTACAAGGATAGACCCAAAATAAATTCAAGTTTCTGGTTAAATATATACAGATATATATATAATCGTAGACTCCCATGACACATGATAGCTGAGATAATATAACAAAGGCATTTGTAAACCAGAGCTCTGCGTATACATATGTATTTACATACACACACATACACCTTACTTCAGCATTCTTTCATAGAATGTGAAAATATTATAACACAGATCATTTGGTATCTAATAAAACCCTTGCATAGTAATGTAGACTTTTGATATATCAAATTTCAACTACTTGCACAATATACTAATCATCCAGGTTACCATGTTACTTATTCATAAGCAATAGTTCTATTATTGCCACAGTTGTATACAAGTAGTTAATACTCAAATATAGATTAACACATATACCCATGTCACCAGTATAAATTCTTGTATATTTTCAGAAAAGTAGAAATTATATCATAGGCTAGGATCATAAATTCTGGGCAAGATCTGTTTCTTGGGCTTTGACACTGGTTCTGTCCAAACTAGAAAGGAGGAAGGTAAATTATCTTTATTTGTGGAAGACATGCTCTTTAATAGAAAACTTTCAGAATAAATAAATTTAGTAAAGTTATAGGATTCCAAATCAACATTTAAAAAAGCAATGGTGCTTTTTATACACTAACAATAAGCTATCTGAAAAAAAAGGAAGAAAACTTCAAAAGTAATACTGAGCTGATGCTGGCGCCAGATTTGTGTTCCACAGAATCAAAGAATGAACACTGCAGAATGCCAAGGCAGGCACAGCAAGCAGTTTTATTTAGGAAAGGATAGAGAGAGCAGACATCTGGGGAGAAAGAAGCCTCAGAGCCGAGGGCCCATCATTGACATGGGGGTCTTTTTATCCCAGCTCTCCTTGGCACTTTCCATAAATCCTTTCTAAGTACAGCTCAAACAAAGAAGGTACACTGCCAACAGGTGAGGTCAGAGGGTGCATGCTCACAAGTTAATGCTTATGATCTTGAGTACAGTCACTGAATCAGTATATCTGGTCTTGACTAATCATGAGACAGTAGGTTCTCAGACTTGGCTACACACTAAAAGCATAACATAGCCTAGCATACCACTCTGGAAGTTTTGGTGAGGAGGACTAACTACAGCCATCTTTGGACCTGCCCCAAGAAGCAAGCACCTTTGTTAGCAGATGTCTGCAGGAGAGATACTCTTGTTAGCAGAGGGGATGTCAAGCTGAATATACACATACATACACACACACACACACACACACACACACACACATATTTGAAACAGCAGGCATTCTTTGTTCCCTTAAAGAAAATGACCCTTGTCATTCCATCTATATTGACTGCTTGACTTTCTCCTCCTGCATCAATAGTATAAGAAACACTTAGAAATAAATTCAGCCAAGGAGATAAAAAAACCCATACACTGAAAACTGTAAAACATTGATGAAAGAAACTTAAAAAGACACAAGTAAATGGAAAGACATCTTATGATCATAGATTGGAGAAATTAATATTAAAGCATTTATACTAACAAATGCAATACTACAGATTCAAAACAATTCTTATCAAAATTCCATTGCCATTTTGATAGAAATAGAAATAGAAAAAAATCCTAAAATTCATATGAAGCCAAAATACTCAAATAGATAAAGCGATCTTGAGCAAAAAGAGCAAAGCTGGATATATCACACTGCCCAACTTCAAAATGTGTACAAATTGCTACAGTAAACAAAACAGTATAGTACTAGTATAAAGACACACACATAGAACAATGGAACAGGATTAAGAGACCAGATATAAATCTACACACTCACTGTCAACACATCTTTAACCAAACAACCCCAAACACACAATAGGGGAAAGGTCTCTTCAATAAACAGTTCTTGAAAAGCTAGAGATTCATAAGCAGAACAACAATCTTAGATACTTATCACACACTCCATCTACAAAAATTAAACTCAAAATGGACTAAAAACTTAAACCAGTAGAGAAAAACATATGGGAAAAGATTCCTGACATTGATCTTGGCAAAGATTTTTTTGGATCTGACCTCAGAAGCACAGGCAACAAAACAAGACTACATAAATGGGACTGCTATTCTCAAACCAAAAAGGTTCTGCACAGCAAAGGAAACAATCAACAGAGTGGAGAAACAACCTACAGAGTGGGAGAAATAGGTGCCAATTAAACATACGCTAATACGTGAATATCCAAAATATATAGGGAACTCAGATAACTCAACAACAAGAAAACAATCCAATTAAAAAGTGGGCAAAGAACCTGCATTTTTCCAAGGCAAATACTAAAGGCTAACACGTATATAAAAAGGTGCCCAACATCATTCATCAACAGGGAAAAGTAAACTAAAGCAACAATGAACTATCACCTCACACCTGCAAGAACGAATTTTACCAAAAAGACAAAAAGTAAGGTTTTGGGGAAGATGTGGAACAACAGGAACCCTTGTATCTTGTGGGTAGGAATGTCAGTTAGTACACTCACATGGGAAACAGTATGGAGATTCTTCAAAAAGTTAAAAATAGTACCATTATATGATCCAGCAATCTATTTCAGGTATACATACAAATTGATATCTATATGTCAAAGAGATGTCTTCCCTCCTATGTTCACTGCAGCATTATTCACAATAGCCAAAATATGAAATCAACCTGTGTCCATCAAAGGATAAATGGATAAAGAAATTGTGGCGTAGCTAATCAACAGACTGCTATTCTACCTTAAACAAGGAAGGAAATCTTATCATTTCCACAAAATGGATGAACCTGAGGTACATAAAATATGCCAGGCACAGAAAGACAAACACCTCATGATCTCACTTATATGTATAAAATCTAAAATGATCAAACTTATAGAAGCAGGGATTAGAGTGGTCGTTACCAGAGGCTGGGGGCAGAGGGTAGGAAACGGGAGGTTTTGGTCAAGGAGTACAAAGTTCGTTAGGAGGAATCGGTTCTAGCTATCTGCTCTATAACATGGTGACTACACTAAATCATATGTATTGTTAACATAGCTTTTTTTTAAATGTTCTCACCACAAAGAAATAATATGAGGAGACAGATGTATCTATTAACTTGTATACAACATATACATATGTAAAAACATCACGTGTTCACCTAATACGCATTCAATAGTAGCTATTACTATCTAATTATTTATTAAAATTAATAAAATATAATTTAGTGTACTTATTTCTGTGGGTAATACCAACTTCAGACTTTTTGTGACGGTTAGATGAAATAATGAAATATGTTTATGTTAACCATTATTATAACTATTCAAGTTAAATATAAAATAATGATATTTATTAGTATACTATTTCACTAAGCAGAACTGCTTCCCTCAAATACTTATGCGTATAGATTATGTAGAATAGTTATGGAGTTTAGATAAAAATCACTACAAACCTGATGATCACCTGATAATATCAGTGATGACACAGATGATTTTAATTACATGGTTACTTGAAGATTCAATAAAACAAGCAAAATTATACATTCAATACATTAGGCAATTTGGTTAATAGTACAGTCTATGAAGTTAGACTGCCTGGTTTGAATCCCAATGCTTGTATTTATTAATTCAATTACCTTTGACAAGCATTAACATCTGTTTTTTTCACCTGAAAAAAAAAAATGACAGTATCCAGAACTCTGGAGTTGTTATGAGCCTAAATCAGATAATCCCGAAACGTGATTAGCACCATGCCTGGAATAGTGCACATGCTCAATAAATATTGACTATAACTTTTATGCCAATGGTAACTTTCTATGAAGTAATTTGCTGTACTTTCTAAGAAGTAATTTTGTTACGATGTAAACTAATTTTGTTACATGTATGCTGGCTGGAGCAGGGACTCAGTGGTTATGGAGCTTGCCTGGCATGTGCAAGAACGTGGGTTCAAACTCAAACTCCAGTACCATGTACACAACAAAGTGTTGGAGCAACGAAAGCCACAGGAAAAAATTAAATAAAATTGATTTCTTTCTCTCTCCCTCACGATCTTTCTCTCAAAAAAAAAAAAAAAAAAAAAAAAAAAAAAAAAAAAAAAAAAAAAAAAAAAAAAAAAAAAAAAAAAAAAAAAAAAAAA
>PVKS010013020.1:0-14729 GCA_004027875.1 Aplodontia rufa | reverse complement strand
AGAGTTTTATTTAATTATAATATACTATTTGTACAATGTTCTCATTTTATATAAAATCATATCTATATGATTATAGTTATAGAAAGAAAATAAACTGGCATATATATGAAAAATCTGTACTAGAAGAATCTACAATTTTAAGTTTCATTAAAGTAGCATGAAGGACTTACACTTAGGTAGGTAAGTGTTGCCACAGTGAAGATTTTTTTCAACTGGATAAATAATAAAAATCACGTTTGAAGATGGAAGCAACAAGGATTCAATGAATTAAAATTCAAGAGGAAAAACAGATTTAGTAGGTAAGCTGTCTGCTTAATAGGTGAGTCAACTGTCCCCAACTGAGGCCTTGTACCTTAGGCCTCATAATCAGAAACTGTTTCACAGATAAGGCTATTGACAAATTAATATTTAGCACACTTACAAACACCATTCAACTCTTTCCAGTATTCATTAGCTACAACTCAAGTTTCAGATCCATGGAACAAAATGCAGAATTGTGTGTATTAAATAAAACAGAAAACTTACTGATATGATTTTCTAGTCCTGCTTCTAATTTTTTAAGCCATAACACAAGGCTTTGTTCATTTATAGACTGGTTTGAAGGAAATGCAAACACTTGGCCACCTGAATGCAGATTTACCAAAACAAGAAGAGGAAGGGGAGGTAGACGGCCAAAATATGCCCTCAAGATTCCTCTCCCCACAGGAGTATTCTTTCTGCAAGAGGAACAATTGAAAATGTTATTATTAATAGTTCTACCACAAAAAATACAAATAAAAGTTTATGGAACATTAAACTTTAATTACTATCATGCCAGTAACTTTACTTTATGAAAAGACATCCTAAAAATGAAGAGGTCTATGACTATGGTATTAGTTATCAGATTTTTTTTTTAAACTTCTTTTTAACATGGGGCACTCTCTTTCTCTTAGGAGGGAAAAAAAAGCAATCAATGACGGTTTTCATAAAAAGCACACATAGTACAAAGGCTTGTCAACTTAGGCTTGACACAATCAATAAGTTCCTTTGGAAGTTTAGCCAAGTATCTGACCACAGGTCAGCTCAAAAATTAAATGGCTACATAAGGGGGCTGGCCCAGTGGCTCTGCAGTTACTTGCATGCTCAAGGACATGAGCTCAAACCCCAGCACCACGTACACAATGAATTATCAGAGCAATGAGAAGACATATGAAAAACTAAATAAAACTGATTATCTCTTTCTCACTGCCCCTCTCTCTTTAAAATAAAAGTTTACATAAGATAACAGGAGATTTATTTTTATAAATATTTCTTTTCCAAATAAAATTGTGTCCCTTGTCGGGAAAAAAGGAGAAGGGATTAATTTCGAGTTAAAGAAAAAGAATTATGGTCCTACAAGGAAATCATAAGTTACAGATTAGTTTTCCTAATGCAGCACATTTCATATTATATAAAATACTACTCTGAAGATAGCTATAATGACAATTGGCTGGGAAAATTTTACCCAGAAAGCAGTAAGACTATTATTAACACTTCACAGCAAAAATGTATACTACCCTATGTTTGCAACCTTTTAAATAAGCTAAAAGATAAAATATGTCGTCATCTGATGAATTTGAACAAGGCATAGTATGTGTGTATGTGAACTGTGTTCCTAGATATTTAAATGTAACACAAGCCGTACATCTAGCAAAAAGGTACCAGGAGGTACTACTGACAGGTACACTGAAACCCTTCCAAACATTATGGCTGACTATAAAAACACAGAAACAAAAAGGAATGGAAGGAAAACGTCAAAATATCACAATGCTTACTTTCCTATATTTGCCAAATTTTTTTCAATGAACAATTATTTTAACTTCAGAAAAAATGATTACTTTGAAAAATTTATTGTAGCCAGGCATGGTGGCACATGCTGTCCCAGAGACCAGGGAGGTTAAGGCAGGGCAATCACAAGTTCAAGGTCAATTTTAGTAACTTAGCAACACCCTCTCTCAACATAAAATTTAAAAAAGGGCTGGGGATGTGGCTCAGTAGTAGAGCACCTCTGGGTTCAATTTTCAGTATATATCTATCCCCCCCACACACACATATTATAGAATAATAAAATTCAGTCTGAAACAGGTCATTTAGGACTTTGCCTAAGGAAATTTAGTTACTAAAATATCATGACAACACTTTTCATCCCATTAATATTAACTCCAAAGGCAGAGTTAGAGAGTTTCATTTGCTGATGAAAATGTAATAATTATGCTTTATCTCTTAAATATAAAAAATTAAAATATACTTACAGATTTAACCAGCAAGGAGTAAGAGAATCCAAGTGTTTCTGTTTTACTAGTGTCAATAGTGCTTTTCTATACTGATGGTTTATGCTGCCATCACTGAACAAAATAAGTAGTGGTTTCTGAAGTCTTAAATAATTAGGAAGATTTTCCACAGTTATTTCTGGCTAGTGAAAGAGAAGAACCAAAAGAACCCAAAAAGCATGGGGATGATGACACATACAATAGAAAATGTTCAAATCACTCATACAATTTTAGTTCATAAATATAATTCAAACACATTTTCACTTAGCAACTATAACATACTAACAACTATGACTCTCCAGAGTTTATTCAATCTCAATTCATCTTAATGAATTATTTTCAAAATAAAATTTTTACTATTAGACTTTGAGAATAACTTAACACTTCCAATAACTTCATATGCTAAAATATGGACCAGTTAGCCAATATACACATGACAAACTAAACTTACATTTTTCCACTAACAAAATTTTTGTTTAAAAATATAAGCTGGATTTCAAACATATAATCCTTTCCTTTAATGTTCTTCTTCTTATTTTTATTATTAATAAGATTATTTTGTGATGCTGGAGATCAAATCCAGGGCCTGGCACATGCTAGATAACTGCTCTACCACTGAGCTATACATCCATTCCTTTTTGTTTTTTAATACAGGATCTCACTAAGTTGCCCAGATTGGCCTTGAACTTGCACTCTTTTTCCCTTCAGCTTCTCAAGTATCTGGGAACATAGAAGCACATTAATACCCTAGCTATGGTTACTTAAAAATTGGTAAAATTTTACATTCTCCAAGACTCTGGATTTTGGGGCACAATTAAAATAATTTAAAACATGCTAAAACAAATCCAAAAGCCAAACTCATTCCTTTTGAGTTTAACTCAAAGAAAGAATTAGAAATGTAATCCTCTTACCATTTTGATTCTTAAAAGATAGCAACTATTTTTAACAATATATATCTGTAGAAGACAGTTTGTCCAGGTATTTAGTAACAAGAATTACAAAGAGCAATAAACAGTGCTACTATGTTTAGGATTAAAATAGCAATGACCTATGAACAGTGGTGCCTTCCATCATTTTTAGATCCACATCTGTTATCTCATGGCTGGCTATACCTGTGAGCTGGATAAATCATCCCCTATCAGACAAACAATCCCTAGCTGACAGATGAGGAAACACACAGGCTGCCTCTCTTAAGTTCCAGAGCTCAGAAGGAGGGAGCCAAAACTAGAAGACAGGCCTCCTGCTCACCACCACTAATTCAACCTGATCACAACAAAAATCCACATGAACAATTTTAATTTTTTAACTTGTGCCAACAACTTCTGAGTACAGTATTATGTCATCCTCAGACATCAAACTCTAGCATATACTTTCTCTCTGCCAATTCTCATTTTTGTTCCATTTTGTTTCATATTCAAAATCTCACACCTTCCTTTCTCATGACTTAAATCTTAGATCTCTTTTTCTCCAAATTCCTCCTCTTTGGCTCCTTGCGTAAACTATCATCTTTTAATCTTCCACATGAGTTAAATTCTCTGTCCTAAATACTGACAGATCTTACTGAGCCAGCAGAAATATTAGGTAAGATAGCCAGCAATGCTCAACTCAAACATTTATTGAGAACAAAGATCAAGATGTCCTTCTGGGTGCTGAATCTATAAAGAAGGAAGATACTTCCTTGCCCTCAAAGAGTTACTTTCAGAGGAGTAGACAGTGAATTATTCGAACTGTTACAATCCTTGAAAATATTCATGTGTGACAATAAGGAAACCTAAGAGGTCAAATTTAAACAAGTTTAGACAAACAATGTAGGGGAGCTCATGGGTGATTTTAAGAAGTGATATTTGACCTGGGCCTTGTGTAAAGAATAAGTTCTTGACAGACTGAGGTATGTGCTTGAGCAGGGATTACAGATGGAGTGAATATCATGAGGACAGGTAGGGAACTGTTAAAGTAAACATAATACTGGGATCAGGGAGAGGAAGGGTGCCAGATTTAGGACTGCAAGAGGCAAATGTGGCTGTGCAACTAGATGGGTAATGCCTTAATAAGTTTTCTCACTCCTGGGAATACTAAGAAGATTTCTATGTCAGATTAATGACAAGAATAACTAACTGGAATATAAATTTGTGAAAAGAAAGATCAGTGACAGATGCTGCTCTTTCCTATTATCAATCAGGTAAAAAAGATCAAGATGTCTAAAAGACAACTTCAGTGTCAAGAGAAAATTGGTTAAATAAATTGTGGAACATCAGTACACAGAATATAATACAGATACTAAAATCAATACACACATCTACATTCTTTGAAAGAAATATTCTTTTTTTTTTTAAAGAGAGAGGGACAGTGAGAGAGAGAGAAAAAGAGAATGAATTTTATTTAATTTTTCAGGTGGCTTTCGATACTCCAAGACTTCATTGTGTACGTGGTGCTGGGGTTTGAACTCACATACTTGTGCATGCCAGGCAAGTGCTGTAACCACTGAGTCACTGCTCCAGCCTGAAAGAAATATTCTTAATATAAAAAGATAAACAAAATTTTAAAGTTTGAGGAAATATAACCCCAAATTTAGAGAAGTTATGGTTCATTCTAATTTTCTTCTTTATTTTTTTTTAAATATCTAAAGTTACAATATATGCATATGTTAAGGGAATATTTACTTAATAACATGTCATTAAAAACAAAATTGTTGGGCTGGAGAGTTGGCTCAGCAGGAGAGCATTTGCCTGGCATCTGTAAGGACCCGGGTTCAAGCCCCAGTACCACATACACAACTAAGTGTTGGAGAAACAAAGGCCAGATGAAAAAATAAATAAAATTCTTTCTTTCTTTCTATCTCTCTCTCTCTCCCTCCCTTTCTCTCTTAAAAAAGAAAAAAAAATCCCAAAGATTGTTATTATTTTGATAAATCTTTTAGAAACTACATCCTGAAAATATTAACTCAATGTTGTGATTATAGATTGTAACTTTGATGGAGGGAGAGAAGGGACAAAAACAAGGTCACAAAGAGACTAATTAAAGACTAGTCAATGATTTACGCCTCAATGTAGTACTATTTATATAATCATGACAACAAGCATTATAATGGAAAGATTATTCATTCAACATTTTAACTGATTAAAAAGGTGTTCCTTGTTTTACTTTAGAAATGTAGGAGAAAGAAATGGAGAGGTGCCTCAGGGTTCAAGCACTTGCCTGGCATGTGCAAGGTCCTGGGTTCGATCCCCAGGACCACATACACAAATAAAGGAAAAACAAATATCAGATGAAAAAAAAATTCTCTCTCTCTCTAAAAAAAAAAAAAAAAAAAGAGAAAGACATGGAGAAGGAAAGTATAAATTTATAATATTCTAGGTATGCTTAATATAAAAGCAAAGCAAATGAAATTAAGTAGTCCAGGCTACATCTACTGTGCCCTTGAATCCACTATTAAACAAAGTAAAGTATTAGAAAATGCCTTTCATAAGACAGTATTTTGTTTTAAAACTGTATAAATAGTAACTGACATTTGTTGAATGTTTACCAAGGGCCAAACACTGTCCATAAAGCACTATGCACATCTTATTTGGTCCTCACAATAACATAGAAGCAGGTGCTTCTATGGCCTACTTCAAGCAAGGGTTTGAAACCAGGTCACCTGACTTTTTAGAATCCATTCGCTTTGTAACCAGTTTCACCTCACTTGACTTCAGCCACATTCGTCTCCTCAAAACATGCAGATTTTCAGCAGTGGGCTAGAAATGCTGCATGCATAATGAGTGAACAAAACAGAGCAACCCAATGAATCTTCAGCCCACAAAACATATGGCCCTGTGCCACTACAAACTGGAAAATGGTGTACTTCTGCAGACTATTTTTAATTCAGCTAGCTTTTATCTCAAATAATCTTATTATAAAATATACTCACAAATGTTTCCAGTGATGCATTTGTTATTATTTGAACTATGTCTTGCACGTGGGTGCCAGCTAGTGGAATGCTTTCTATTTTGTCTTCTTTATGTTTGGCCAGTAGAAGGGCTGGAAGAGTTACACCATATTTATTTGACCTGTGGGGAAGTGTAGTATTAAAATTCACAACCAAAATACAGCAAATCATCAAAAACATGAAAATTAAGGCCAGCAAGTCACAGCTGGAGGCAGCAAAGGAAAAGCCCTACCACTAAGGAAAAAAAATTAACTCAATTTCCAAACAAACTCATTTTCTATGTAAAGTTATCTGAGGAAGTTCAGGAGCCTTGAAAACCTTAATTAAAAGAAAGCAACAGTTAATAATCTAGCCAGATCTCCCCACCCCATATAAATTACTCATCAAGAAAATGTCTAAGTAGGATTTGGATCACAGTGAAAGGCTATTGGCCCCTTTGGAATGTTTACCATAGTGTTAAGGAGATGGACACCAATGGGAAACCCTACTATCTACCAGGCAATGTACTAGCTTGGTTATGCTTTCATTTAATCCTCAGAACAAGTCTATAAAGTAGCCTTAGCAACCCATTTTATAGATAAAGAAAGGATCTCCAGGGAGATAAATGGCAGACACTGAATTCAAATAAGGTACTCTAGGCATGGAGCGTGTGCTCTCTCCACTGAGACTAGAGCCTAATCTACCTTCCCACAATTTTTGCTAACAAAACCTGAAAGGAAATTCTGTAAATTAAATAGGTAAAATACTTTATGGGAAATTACCAGTAAGGTGGTCACTCACATAAAAACCTAACTCATGCCAGAACAAAGTATAAACATTATAATATTATCAGGGTTAGTAAAGTCCAGTCTTCAGACCAGCTGATTATAAACAAAAACACTCTAGCTCTACGGACCATAATTAAATGCTCACTGACATCAGAAAATTGCAGCGGATTTTACATTATCAGACAAACAGTTCTCATATTTACTAGTTTCACAGAATGAACAAAAGCTTCATCAAGAGCAATGTTTAAGATGAAAGATATAAGCCCAGAAATCACAATTAGGAATATGATAGTCAGAAGGTAAGAAGACAGACTGCAGGTGTTTATTAACAAGTCCACTTGTACTCAAAAATGAACCATTAATGTAGAGTATGACGTGCATTTATACTTATTTCTAAATTTGCAACCCAGTGTATTCTACAGAAACTGAGTCAGTTTTTTGTCACTGTGACCAAAATACTTGAAAGGAACAACTTTGAAGAGGAAAAGTTTATTCTGGTTCATGGTTTTAGAGGTTCTATCTGAGGTCAGCCAACTCTGTTGCTCTTGGCCCAAGATGACACATGTGAAGGGCATAGTGGAGGAGCATTGCTTTGCTGACAGTAGCCAGGAAACAGAAGGGAAAATGAGCTGCAGGGAAGATGAATCCTTCCAGGGCATGCCCCCAGTGACCAACCTCCTCCCTCTAGCCACACCACACCTGTTAGTCCATTCAAACTGGATGGACTGATTAGGTTTCAGCTCTCATGATCTAATTTCACCTGTGAATATTCCTGCATTAACACAGACATTTTTGGGGGGTGCCTCTTATCCAAACCGTAACAACTACTATAATATTTTGGTAAGCCATAGCAGCCTCATCTTCTGCAGATTTTCTCATCTTCTGCAGTTTCTTTAACTTAAGTAGCTAAAATGATTTTTTCAGCATATATTTCAGTGGCAAATAAAACCTCAAATGCTGCAAGAAGTTCTCAAAAATGATGACAACTTCAAAGAACCCAAACAGCACTTGAACCTAAAGAGGTAAATTTTTATAGCAGGATGAAGAAGTATGAATCTAACATTACTTATGTAGATGCTATGGCTTGAAAAAAACATATATCTTAATAGCCTAGGAAATTAAAAATTTATTTTTGCTACACTAGCTTCCTAGATCAGCAGTGTTAAGACAAGCAACATATCATATTGTATAGCTTCTTCCTCCCTAAAATCAGAAGAGCAATAAACTTACAGTATCCAAACATCTTCTTCAGAATAAATTCCAGTGATGATACATCCTTTTAGGTAATTTCCTGCTTTAGTAAAATCTTCTTTTGCTATAAATACACAGACAAAACAAAACTCTGAAACCTTTAATATTATGTATGTTGTTCAACTGATGAACAGATTTATAGGAGATAGTACTTCATTATTTAATTTCGAAGATATTTAAGAAAAGACATCTTATGTAACTTAGAATGGTTCTAAAATACATCTCTTTTATGACACTGGATTACTAAAGAAATGTAAATGATATAATACAACTATGGTTTCCTAAACAAATGCACTCTAAATGTAACTTACAGGATTTATAATACCCTAATCATACAGAGTGACCGTGCTTTTTAAGTTACTCCTAAGGCAGGGTGCATGGAAACAGCTGTCCTGTTGTAGCCTGGAAGAAGGTATGTAAAATGATACACAATTTCACAAAGTGTATATATACATAAAAAATAGAAGACTAGAAATTCTAATTCTCTAACAGTGTCTATGTTAGGGCTGTGTAATTATTAGGGATTTGTGTTTTATTTTCTACATTTTTTGTTCGTTTTGAACTTTTGACTAATTTGTGTATTGGCCTCCTCTCATCTGAATTACATATTCAAAACTAAAACTATTATTTCTGTAGATTTTTAATACATTTTCGTAAATAAAGGCATATTCTGGATCATGTTAATGACTATCTTATGACCAATATAGACTAAGGAGAAAAGAACAAAGGTGAACTTATGGGTAAATGAAGCATTCTTGCCACGTGAAGGCCAAATGATAGCTCAGTTCCACGTGCCAAAGATTCAGAGCAGATCAAATAGCCAAATTTTGATGCAAAAAGTAATCCATAAAACCCCTTGAGGGCCAGGTGTGCTGAACCACAGTTCCATACCTTAGCAGTTATGATATAAGTAAGCATCAATACTGTCATCATTGGGTAACCACATGGCTTTTTCTTTTAAAAGCATGCTTACTTTCCACAAGATTAAGTAACATGGTCTGCAGAAAATCAGCTTTACTATGGTAACTCAATCAGCACATAGGCAGCATTTGGAGCTTATTTATAATCATAAATTTAATGAGAAATTAGTAACCCATTAAAATATTTTTTTAGCTTGTGCTACAACAAAGTAGCAAAACTCATAAGAAAATAATCAACTAAAAAAGGACTGAATGCCTATACTTTCATTTCTAAGAGAAAACAGCGAAGTTCTAGTCAACAGATGATCTTTAAAACAATGAAATCTGTTTGAGCTTTTCTTTTCTGATAACCATCAGTTGAAAAACACACTAATATTCATATAATTTCCTCATACAAAAGCTTCTCTATTCATGAATATGTTTGTTAAGTCTCTTCATGAATCCCTTCGCTTATAAATCCTAAATGACTTGTGGAATGGGAAAGTGTAAGACCTATAATGCACATCTATTTCCACTAAATCAGAAATATAACTTTTATCCAAACTTCTAAAACTAGGAATGTTCTTTACATTCTTAGTGAAAACTGAATATCAGAATACATAGAAACCTCAAATACAAAGAAATATTCAATTGTTTGAATAAATAGACACATAAAAACATGGTTTATTTGTTTTGCCACTATAAATACACTTGGGGTGTAGATACATTGATTTAGCACACCTGTAGTCCCAGCTACTTGGGAGGTGAAGGTAGGAGAATCACTTGAGCCAAGGATTTTGAGACCAGCCTGAGCAACATAAGGAGACCCACAAGACCCTCATCTCAAAACAAACATGAAAACAAAAACTAAAGAGGTTGGGAACATAGCTCAGTGAGAGAGTATTTGCCCATCATGTTTAATGCCCTAGGTTCAACTGACAGTACCAAATAAACAAATACATAAATTTAATAGTTTAAACATTTTAATTGCATAAAATATATTCATTGAGTACCACTTTCCCCACAATCACATATTATTGAATAACTGTTTATATGCTCACATGTATATACATACATCTATTTTTTATCTCTGTCAGTAGAGAAACAGTTGTGAACACTCCAATTACTAAAATACTCCTAACCCCTAGATCTTGGTATTCACATTTAATTTCCCACTGAAGGGAACCTGGACTCCTTGGAGAAATGGCTGATTCCAGGAATCTATGTGCCTAGCCACATCTTACACTACAGAAAAGTTTAAAGAATGATGGAAACATGTTAAAAGAACTTATGGGTCTGACTGAAAGGGCTTCCACTGACCAAATCTGGGACAATCTGAGCAAACTAATGATAGTAACTGATTATAACACATTGAATAAAATAAGAATTCAGGGGTTCACACTTATAAACAAATCAGAAATTTCTGTCTTAAAGTATCATACCAACTAATAAATGTAGACAAAATGATAGAATTAGAAGGTACATTTGGCAACCACAATAGTAACAGCTTTTTCAAGGCAATGAGTTCTAAAACTGGAATGCAAAAATTGAATGAAAAAGAGGGCATTTACAGAGTTTTAAATTCTCTCCTCAAAAGATATTTATTAATTACACAGGAAAAAGTCATAGTCTCCCAACAGAGGGGCTTAACAGCTACACCAGCGAGGAAGACACCTCTACCCTCCTAGAACTCACATTGTAGTCCTTTAAATCATTAGAATGAATCAATTTGAACAAAGTAGCATCTGACACAAAATATCAATAAATGTTAGCAGTTTTTATTAATAAAGCACATGTCAACATTAAAAGTTCATAAATTCTTAATAGGCTTTTATCATTATACATTCACTCATTCAACAAGTATCAAAAGTGTAGCTACTATCATGCAAGCACTTGCCAAAAATCAATAACAAACTATAAAGAGGAACTGGGGTGGAGTGGTGACCCGATGGTTGGAGCGCTTGCCTCGCATGCACAAAGACCCAGGTTCAAACCCCAGCACTGCATACACAACTAAGTGCTGGAGAAACAAAGGCCAGATGAAAGGGAGGAGGAGGGAGGAAGAAGAAGAGGAAGAGGAAGAAGAAGAGGAGGAGGAGGAGGAACTAATATTACCTGGAAATGGGTAAGAATAATCAATTCAGTAAAACAAAAACAAAAACAAAAAAAAGTTTCAGATATAAAGCACGGCATTTTGGTACATGAGAACTACATTTATATGATTTAACACTATGCTTTTGGTTTTCATTAGAAGATAACTACACGGGCTGGAGTGGTGGCTCAGCAGTTTAGGAGCTTGCCTGGCAAGCACGAGAACCCGGGTTCAAACTCCAGCACCACGTACACAACTGAGAGTTGGAGCAACTAAGGCCATGTGAAAAACTAAATAAAGTTGTTTCTCTCTTTCTCTGTCTCTCTCACTGTCCCTCTCTCTTTGAAAAAAAAAAAGAAGAAGAAGATAACTACAGGTGAACTTTATCATCATTTGAGTAGAAATATAATCAAGTACATTGTTCTTTATGTTTATTCCCTATATAAAAGCAATACGAAAAATTCTTCCCAGTATTTACAACCAGGAAGACATTTTCTCTATGGCTGAATCAGCATCCTAACTTGTATGTTGCAATTTATTATATAATGATAATATGGTAAAAATTTCATCTATTTCTAGCTGCTACAGACAGTTCAGGGCTATTTTATGACCAACCGCAGTATTTTCTAGAATCTACAGAATTATATTGTATAACTCTTATCCTTGTTTTAATGATTTACTCTATTTGTTCTTTTTACTGTCTGAAGAAAAGAATACACCTTAAAACACTACATACTCTAGGATTTTGCCTTTTAAGATGGTAAACCACAGAGCACATATTCATGTTTGTTACTTCTTTCTAGTAAATTCCTTTAGCTCTCATTTTTAAAGATTTTTAAAAAGAACAAAAAAATCACTAGAAATAAATTTGTAGAAAATAAAATTTAATAATCAGTTAACAGCACCTGCTTTGTACAAATATAATGCAAGATAGCGGGGGTCTTCTCCCATATATGTATTCTCAAAACATTTAATTTGGAATTTGAAATTTATTTCAAAGGAAAGAAAAAAGAAGGAGGAATTTTGCTAGATAAATGGCAAGAGTTAGCAAAGTTAAGAAAACTTTAAGGTCTTGTTACCCATTTAAGAGGCAATGAAAAACATTCTCAGAAATACTAATAATCAGAAAAAAAATACCCTGAGTGTATACTTCCTTTAAAACTTACCGAAACCAAATAATTCTTGTGCAATCATTTAATTTTGAAAAATTCACAATCTAAGCATTTATATCACTTGTGGGCTAAAATATAGAAGAATCAAAGAGAGTGGGGTGTGAGTGATACAGGAGTAATTCTGGTCTAAAAACATGTCATATTGTTACTTTATATGCATTTATGATTGTACAATAACTCAACTCCTTAATAAAAATTTGAAAAAAACTTATCAAAAGACACACTCCTACAAAACAAGAGACAAATAGTCCAAGGATAGAGAAGTTGTGATGTTAAGAAGCAGGGTGGTTTATAATGTCATGGAAAACTATTTTGTGTAAAAGCTGAATGCAAAACTAATTTGAAATTCATCAAAAATAAGTTGAATTAATAAGATGGATACTGTTACAGGTATGTACATAAAATGAATTAATAGCTGGGCTGATGTATAGGTACATATAGCATTAGCAGACATAGGCAACAGGTCTATAGGTGTTCACATAAAATCTTTCAACTCTGTTGTATGTTTGAAAATTTTCATCAGAAAATGCTGGAAAAGTAATGCAAAAAGATTTGGAAAGACAAATGTTTAACAAAAAGCTCATCATATGAGGCTCATACAAAGATTACAAAAGAAATTGAGTGCATCTTCATCTCTCTCAAGAGACAGAATTTTGAAATGGTCTTTATAGGTTTATTTTTTAAAGAATATTTTCTCAGCCTCATAGAAAGTACAAACAAAAGAAGCATACTCCTTAGAGAGAGAGAAAAAAAAAGAAAAACTAAAACACCAGTGAAGCACAAAACAATCAGCATACATCAAATGAGTTAAGACAATAAACATACGCAGCTAATGTTAACCCAGACGAGATGAAAGGCAAAGAGACAAGAAAATGTAAAACAGACAAATGAGAGACCTGGCAAATAATAAAATTAACTTAGTATCAATAGGTAAAGAGAATAAAACAGAAAACATGTAAAGACATATACCCACACAGAGATATGGATTTAATATGGTGATGGTGAAATCACACATAAGTACAGGGGGAAGAAATGGATAACTGTTAACGATTTAGAAAATATGTTGGTCTCCAGCCTCATACCATGTACTAAGAAACCTAAATGGTTAAAATATTTTTAGAAAGAAAAAAAAAAAAGCACACAATCAGAGGACAGGGGCAATTTAATTAGCATATAGTGGTGTTAATTAATCAATCTTAAGATGGAAGGAAATTCTGACACATACTATGACAAGGACAACCTCTGAGTATGTTATGCTAAATGAAGAAAGTCAGAAAAAGAAATATAGGATTCCACTTGTAGTCAGATGCATATAAAACTGAAAATAAAATGCTAATAATAAGAGCAGGGGAGAGATGGAGAAGAGGAGCTTAATGAATATAGTGTTTCAGTTCTGCAAAATGAAAAGTTTTGGAAGTTAGTTGTACAACAATGTGACTATACTTAACCCTAGAGAACTGCACACTCAAAAATGATTGAGATGGCAAATTTTATGTTATGTATATTTTACAAGTTTTTTTAAACCACTATTTATAACGAGACAATATAAATTAAGACAATGTTACACATTAAAAGCAATAAAATACAGGTGAGAATTCACTGATATGATGAGGAGGGGTTTTTTTGGTAGTGGGGACTGAACCCAGGAGTACTCTACCATTGAGCTATATCCTCAACCCTTTATTTATTTATTTTTTAATTTTGAGACAGAATCTCTTGCTAAATTGCTGAGGCTGATTTTGAACTTGGGATCCTCCTGCCTCAGCCTCCCAAGTTTTTTGGATTATAGGCATGTGCCACCATGTCCAGCATAAGGATTTTTTATACCTAAAAGCAATGAATAGATATTAAAAATCAATAGAGTTAAATGTAAATTTTAAACTGTTATATATAAAACTATGACTAAACAAAATTAAAAAACAAACTATAAACTGGAGGAAAATAATGACAAAAGCTTAATATATACTTAATCTATGAAGATCTCACACTAAATTCACTAGACAAGCACTAAAACCCCATTTTAAAAAAACGGTACTTCATATAATATAAAATTTACAAAAATGTTTAACCATAAAATTCAAAACTCAAAGAGATGTGAGATGATGAATTTGATTAGCAGAATTTAATCATTCCCCAATGTAAACATATACCAAAATATCACAATTATTATTTGCCAATCAAAACAAAATAATTTTTATTTATGTATTTATTTTGGTACTGGAGATTGAACCCAAAGGCCCTTAAGCACTGAGTCATATCCCCAGCCCATTTATTTTATTTTGACACAGGGGGTAAGTTGCTTAGGGCTTTGCTAAGTTGCTGAGGCTGGCCTTGA
>PVKS010013019.1:0-52059 GCA_004027875.1 Aplodontia rufa | reverse complement strand
TGTCTTTCCAGAAATGCTTCAAGCCCTCCCTGAAAGCGTCGGAATGGATGCCCGAAACCCCCAGGCGATCACTTGGGCAGGGACCACACTTGCTTGGCTGTTGGGGTTTGGGCAGGTGATCCTACCGTCAGCCTCCAGTGCTTCTTGGATCCTCCAAGCTCTAACACTGCCTCCTCAGCTCCCTTCCCATTCCTCCTTCCTCTCTGGGAAGCAGGAGGGACATGAGCAGACTGCCACTGTCATCTTGAGGAAGGCTCCGTTGCTTTCTCAGGGAGCTGAGCGTGAGGTCTTCTACCCTGAGGGGCACGGTGGAGGCCAGGCTCATTCCACTCTGCTCTCGCTCCTCTTTGCTCCTCAGGTCCCACAGCGTCCCCGCCACCCTCCCTCCATACTCCAGAAGCAAGGGTGCTACTGGATGGCACCTGGGTACGCTTGGCAATGGGGATGGGGAGAGGCAGGAGGCCGTGCCCATGTATGCCCCTGCCTTGGTCCAGCTCAGACATCTGCTTGGGAGTTGACGGTGCCCTTCCTGAGTGACCCCCTTGGCACCAGATTCCCGTTCTCTCTTGGGGAACAAGCTCATGAGCCTGGCCTTGTCCTCTGCCTTCCTAGGATAGGGCATGTGGAGACCCTGGAAGACTGGGTCCCGCAGGGGTGCTGGCAGCCTACCCTGCTCCTGCAACTCTGGGTCTAGTGCTTCAGGTCCCCTGGGCTGGGAGGAGGGGAGAAGGTCATGGGGCACTCGGGGAACACATTTCCATCACACACACGGGGCGCCGCGCCCAGCCCAGGCAATGGCCCTTCCTTCCTCCTTCCTGGACCTTTGACGCGTTGACAGGGTCCCCTTCTGGGGAGGACCCCACCCTCTGACCATGGCTTTCTCCTTCTTGGTGGCTTTCCTTAGAACCAGAAGGTTTACAATTCAAAGCTTTTCTTCTTCTCTTTCATTTCACCGCTTTGGAAACAGAGGTCCAGAAAGAGGAAATCTCTGCCCAAGGTCAAGCAACAGGTTAGTGACCCGACTGGGATTGAAATCCAGGATGAAGAACCTGGGGGTCTCACACTCGGAGCTCCCTCCACCCTCTGTCTAGCTCAGGGCTTCTGGCCCCACGTTGCTTGTTGCAGGGGGCTGTTTTGTGCATTGCAGGTGGGTGAGCAGCACCCCACCTTTAACTGCTGGTGTTACTAGCGTTTCTTTCAGACTCGTCAACCCAAAAAGGCTCCAATCGCGGCCCCGGGGGGGGGGGGGGAGGATCCCCAGCCTTGCTGCTCGGTCACTCCCAGGCTGTGAAGCGGCTCTTCAGCATCCTGCTCCCTGCTGCTAGTCTAGCATGGGGCTGCTTGGAGACCAAAGCACTCAGCTGTTTCGTTCCCTAAGAGCAAGAGCAAGAGCCTAGCCTGGGAAGATGCTCCCACACCTGCCAGTGAAATGAAAAACTTCACAGGAAGGCGCCAAGCCTCCCAAGGAGGTGGCTGAGGGAGGCTGGATTCCCTTCCGCCCAGGACAGACCACTTAGCGTGGGTCCCCAGCTCCCGGTCTGCTGGCTGGAAGGATGTCCTGGAGGGGAGAATTTGTTTCCTACAGTTGGGAGTTGACGTCCAGTTTCTACTTTCTTTGTGTGGCTGGACCTGGAGCTGTTTGTCGTTCTTAAGCGCTGGGGCTCCGGATACCCTTCCAATCATCCTTCTCAGGGTGCTCGACCCAGATCAGGCAGTAGGGA
The DNA here is from genome assembly GCA_004027875.1 of Aplodontia rufa. Classification (NCBI taxonomy): domain Eukaryota; kingdom Metazoa; phylum Chordata; class Mammalia; order Rodentia; family Aplodontiidae; genus Aplodontia; species Aplodontia rufa. The sequence continues at coordinate 50,338 of PVKS010013019.1, read as the reverse complement.
GAACTTCCCTCGGGGAGCCAGGGGTCTGGGTAGCAGTCTTGACTCCAGCACCGACCATCCGTGGCTGTGGGAAACTCGCCCTCCCAGAGTCAGATGGACATAGTAGGATTGGGGTTGGGCCGGATGGGCAGGATGTCCTCTGGGTTGACCATGCTGTGATTCTAGGAAATGGCCACAACTGGCTTCCCACAGTATTAGCAGATCCTGGGTCGTAAAGGATCCTGGGAGACTGAGGAAGCTCCAGTATGTCTCCCAGTCCACCTCACTGCCTTTAGAACTTGTGTTTTATAAAGCACCTCTGCTCTGGACTGTCTCTCAGAGTATAGTGGGTACTCTGAAGACAGAACTGACCAAATACTGGGTCAGTCCCAGTGTTTTTAGTTGAACAACATCACATGCTTCACATGCTTGGAGTCTGGGCCGTTTCTCTTCTCTTTGCTGGTCATTTGAGGCCTTGATTCTTTTTATTTTTATTTTTTAAGCAAAGCAAGACAGATCAAACAGTGCATCCTAACCTTAAGCATCGCTGTGACATATATGGGTCATAGAGGGGCTGTGTTCTGGGCCACAGTTTCTGGCAGGTGCTGAATTGGCGTGAGCGATTAGGGCTAGGTATGATCTTAGGCTGTGTTGTCAAAAGCATGGTTTCCACGAAGTGGGAGGTGATGGACCTGTTGGTGCATGTCGTACGTCAGCGAGGAGCAGGTGGGGAAGAGGTAGGGCCTGGTGGGGTGGTGGAGAGGGTGACTTGTTGAAGGAGACCCTCGGGGGAATGTCCCACCAAGCACAGTATTTGAAGTTGACTCTCTTGGGGGAGAGATTTGGCATGTTCTGAGCCACCCAAAAGGCACCATAAGGCCAGTTACTGTAAAAGATGGGGCATCAGGCTGGGTTTTTTTCTTTTTTTCTTGTGTCACACTAAAATCCACCTGATTCAGCTGCCTAAAGATGAAATATGAGCTCTTTCTGGGAGATAGTAAGATCCCATGAGTTGAAGTATTTATGTTCAGCTTAGACTAGTTTTTGTCAAACTTGGCTGTCTGTCACTCTTGGCTGGAAAGTGTTTTAAAGTTCAGGTCCCCAGGCACTGCCTCTGACAGTTTGGTCTCTGTAGGTCTGGGGGTGGCCAGGTGGGTCAGGGTTTTTATGAAATTCCATGGGAGCTTCTGGTGCAGCTGGTACCTGGAAGAGCCATTGGGGTGAGTGCCACTTCAGGAGTTCTTGTGCCATGGGGTTTCTAAAGGACAGTACATGGGACAGGCTGCTTATTATATATGAACTGATTTTAGGTGTATCTATGTGAGTGCATAATAGAAAAAAATGTATATGCTTTCATCAATATCATGGATACTGACGCTTAGAGCTAGTTGAAGTTCAGTTTATTTTAAAAGTTTTTAAAATAATAATATAAATGGCATACAGATAGGCAAACAAATGTAAAGCTTGTATGCAAATGAAATCCAGGCTAAGGGTGTTGTGAATGTGGCTGGGTGGGGACAGGCTGGTGGCCTGGGGTGCCCTAACCATTTCAAGGGCCTGTACTTTGTTGGTTAGTCCTGCAAGGCTCTAGGGACATAAGGGGATCATGACAATAATTTATCCAAATTGTCTTCCTCCCCAGTTTGGAGCCTGAGGCATAAGATCCTTCTCTTGCACCCCCCCCCCCCATTCTTAAAGATTTCTTTACATTTGGAGGGCTGGGCTGTAGCTCAGTGGTAGAGCATAAGCAAGGCCCTTGGTCCCAGCATGTTGGAAACAAATAATAACTACAACTAAACCCAAAATCTATGAGTCTGAGTTGCCCCCTCCCCTGGCCATCTCATTAATGCCCATAGGGCAGTGATCCTCATACAGGGCACTGGGCAACATTTTTGTTCTTTCGCTTATTTCCTCCTTTTAGCCTTAAGAAGCAGCAGCCAGAGAGTGATGCTGGAAGTGGGGTGGGGCTGAAGGAGGAGGTGTGTGGCTCCTGGGGCTCAGGTGGGCAAGCTGGGGAGGCAGGTGCCCTGTACCTGGCTGACTCTCCCTCCTGGGCCTCAGTGCCTCTCCTGACCATGAAGCTCTAGGCACCAGAGAGGTGTGGCTGCAACCCTGGGCTGAAAAGCACTTAGGTGTCACAGACTAACTGGGGTCCTCCTGCAAGAGGAAACAAAGTTGCTGAAGCCCTCTCTGGTCTGGCTGCAGACCCCAGGCCACCTCCAGTCAATTCTTGGAAATGGGTTGGGAGAATTTACTGAGATCCAAATTAGTCACAGACACCATGCAAGTAAGAGTTGAGATTTGGTGTCTGTCTGTTGGATATTCCTGGCACTTTTGGGGGTACCCTAGGGCCACAGTGGGAACCAGAGAGTAGCTGCCTGTGTTTGGGCTGAGCCTTCTGCCTCAGAGCTGGGTGGCTGGGGATGAGGGTGAACATTCTGACCCTCTGAAGAGCTTTTCTCTCCTCCGCTCGGTTTACACAGATGGGAACAGCATCTCAGGCGACCTGGGCCACTGGCCCTCCAGAGCTAGGCCTCCCAAAGTGTCAAGGCTGCTGCATTCAGAACTCACTCTTGCCTGGTGACACCCGCTCCTCTCTGCGACGCACAGGGGCTCCGAGGGTTTTAACTTTTGCTTTTTTCCTCTTCCAAGCCAAGGAAGTGTCCTGGCTCCAGACTCTGCCCTGTTGTGGGGAGAGAGAGGGAAAGAAAGGGGGGAAAAAGATTTCCACCTTGTTGTTCAGCAGCTGGAAAATCGTTGTCATCTGCTCCGCCTTCCATTTGCTGAGAATGAGAAAAAAATGTGGAAAATTTGGGGCAATGAATCTCAGTACCCTCGTAGGAGCTCTCCCTTCTCCCTGGCGCTTACAGCCCCGCCTGTCTGCCCTGGCTCAGCCTCAGTTTGGTGCCACTTGTCCTCTGGGTGCTGGGGCTGGGGCTGGGCTGGAGCAGGGCTGGGCCGGACACTTCTCACTCCCGGCTGGAGGGCTCGGGAAGCCACTGTGATGTCATTCAAGAGCTACATAGCTGTAGGATGATAAGTGGAGCCCTGGGGACTCAGCTGGCTGAAATTACAGACAGAGTTTTATCCCACTGGCTTCCTACAAGCCAGAGTGAGGCAGAGTGAGCCGAGAGGGGGAGAGAGCGAGCTCCAGAGGAGGGTGTGTGTGTGTGTGTGTGTGTGTGGACAGGGCAGGCTGCAGCACTGGCTCCTCCCACCCCGACAGTCTGAGTAAGCCTGAGTAGGACCCACGGCACGGCACGGCACTCGGAGCTGCAGCCATGTAGGAATTATTTGAAACTTGAGGCTCAAGGAATAAATCAGAGCGGTTCCTCCCCTTACTCCCTCTCCGTCCAGAGGGTAAGCGCTGCTGGGCAGCTGTTCTGCCTGTGTGTGTTCTGTGTGGCTCTCTGCTGGGCCAGGGTGGGGACGCTTCTGTGCCTGGGGGCCCGGGTGTGCCTCCACTCAACCTGGGGAGGGTGTGAGGCTGAGCTGGACTGTGGCCGCCCGGTGCCTTTGAGTGTGGATGTGGTGGGCCTCGCTGTCCCCTTCTGGACTTGCTCCCCGGGACAAGTAAGAGCCACTGCCTTCTGGTGGGAGGGTTAGCTGGGTGTGTCTGGGTAGTGGTCCACCTTGGGTGAGAACAGGGTAGGCAGAGGGGATGGGGCAGTGTGGGCAGCCCCAGGAGACGTTGTTCAGGACACCCCTGCTGTCCTGTGGCTGGGGATCTGGAGCAACCCCTGTTCTGAGCGCTCTCCACCGCCTCCCATGGGGCTCCATTCACGGCTTTCTCTCCTGCTCTGTTGGCAGGGCACTTGGCGGCTCCACTGTGCCCCTGGCCAGGGCTCTCTGAATGCCAGGCGTCCTGGCCTGGCAGAGAAGGCCTTGGGTTGTTGTGGACCTGGGAGCTATTTTTACCATCCCGAGTGTGCCTGCGATATCTGGTGCCCGAATAGGCGAGGGTTGGGAGTGGGAGCCCCAGGCTTGGGTTGCGGCCCCTGCTGGGAGCTGCAGGCCAGGCTAGAGTCAGGAAGCTGACCTGAGAGCTGGCATTTGTTCTGGGGGCCTGGGATGGCATGTGACCAGGGCAGGTCCAGGTTCTGCTCCCTAGAGTCACTGGGAAATAAAGGTCACTGTCAAGATCAGGTCTTCTATCCCTACTGCCTCTCTCTGGAGGGCATGGTGTGAATTCAAGTAAGATGGCATCTGGGAATAATGTCTCAGGTCCTTCCTGAGGTTTTGGGGATAGATCTGTCACTACCACTGGATAGAAGTCCAATGTGTCCTCCACCCCTCCCTTCTTGCTCCTCCCATCATCTTCACCTTGAAGCGCCATTAGGGGCAGGAGCACTGCAATCTGAGCCAGGAGTCTACTGGCTTGAGCACTTCTTTGCAGGATGACCTTGGGGGTCCCCTGAGTCTGCTGAGCTTCACCGTCAGCCTGTAAAATGGGGAGGGCATAAGGGACGAACTGATCCCCAAAGACCCTTCTGTTTAAAGGCTCCAAGGCTTTTAAAATGCTCTCTTGGCTCAGTGGCCTTGGGAGCCCTTTGAGATCCCTCTGTCGCCCAGGGAGGGGCTCAGCAGGTGGGGCTGGGCTCTGGGTTTCAGTTCAATGGAGGCTGAAATGCAGATGAGGGCTGTTGGACAGTGGGTGGTGTCCCTGTTCCTTGGCTCAGCAGGATGGGAGATGTGGCCAGAGAAGCTCACTTGGCTCATCCTCTCTGAGGCTGGTTTGTGGGTGACACTGAGGTCACTTGCACAGGGGACAGAGCCACCTGTGAAAAGATTGATAGCAGCTCTGAGAAGAATCTTATTCTCTTCTGTCTACTCTTCGAGAATGCAGTGGGTCCCTTCCAAAGCATGCTATTAAACAGGGAAAAAGACAGTTGTCTGTTTTGCCTTGCCTGGCGTCAGTGGCCTGCACCCCACCCCGTGTGAGCCTGGATCCCTTGGGCGGCACCTGCCTCCTGCTACAGAGGCTATGTCCTCTGTGCAGGTGCCCTGTGGAGGTTGGGGTCTTCCCTTCAACCCATTTTCTGCTGATCTTTGGAACCCCTGAGGAAGCTCTTGCCCTTTACAAGGTTCCAGAGTTCCATGCAGGGGGTAACAACAGCGGACTGCCTCAGTCTCCCGTGGCTGGCGTTGGTGGGAGCTGGCTTGGCTAGAGGCCAAGGACTGTCACAGACTTGCATCCTGGTGGCCCCTGCCACCCATGCCAAGATGTCTCAGGAGGCACCTAGGTCCTCTCAGGCCTCACGGCACCTGCTTATGTTAACACCAAGCCAGTTGCCACCTATTGGAATGCTCTGGGCTGGATGCTTCTCAGGGGTCTGTCTGAAGGCTTCCATCCTATCAGCTCTCTCACTCTGGACAGAGCATGGCTTCCTTCACACACGCCCGTGATGACAAAGAGGGACCCTAGAAGCTGCACCCCTACTTTTAGATGAGTATATTTTAACTGGGGATTGACAGAATTAGGAGGGTTCATTAACTCCCTGAATCCCGCAAAATTTGTGTGTGTTTGCATTAAAAAAGACTATTCTAGGATTTCATCGTATACTCCAGGAGATCCTTGGCTTGGAAAATTAATGTCTTCTTACCTGGAATATGGCTGGGGAGGTCCGTGGGGATCACCATGAGATAGAGTCCCCCTCAACCCATTTACAAGGACTGCCACTGTAGAGTGTGAGGAATATCCCCTTCTTGGATATTTTGGCTAGTGCCTCTCCTTTCCTGTTGCTCTAGGAGTAGCTTGGGGTCCACCTAGAACTCTTGATTTTCTACTGGGTTGCAGTGGGAAAAGACTGTCTCAGCTTTTCTTTTCTTTCTTTCTTTCTTTTTTTTTTTAAAGAGAGAGGGACAGAGAGAGAGAGAGAGAGAGAGAGATAATCAATTTTATTTAATTTTTCACATGGCTTTCATTGCTCTGAGACTCATTGTGTATGTGGTGCTGGCGTTTGTTTGATCCCAGGTCCTCGAATGTGCCAGGCAAGCACCCACCGTAACCACTGAGCCACTGCTCCAGCACTATCTTAGCTTTTGAGTCTACTTAATAATGCAAGAAGCATTTGTAATATGTGCCAGGTCTGTACTCTGTAGGGTTGTCGTATAGCCATGTGAACTAACATTGAACTCCAACAGCCTCCATTCACACAAACCACATTGTGAATGGCACCCTCTGGGAAGTGGACCCTAGGGGGAGAGAGACAGAGAGAGAGAGACAGAGAGAGAGAGAGAGAGAGAGAAATAAAGGTCCTTCCTCGAGGAGCACTCAGCTTTGTGACAGACATCAGTGGTGCCCATGCAGTGGGTGTCACAGAACATGGCAGAGTTTGACATGAGTTTGGAGGTCAGTAGGAAAGGGGTTGGAACTGAGTCTGAAGGAGGAGGAAGAGGCTTGCCAGGGAGGCTGGGAGTGTTGGGGCAAGGCGAGGAAGGGCATTTCAGGAGTGGGAATGGCAGAGACACAGAGAAGAACATATAGTTTAGTAAGAACAGAGTGGAGGGAGTTTGGGGTATTGAGGTGAAGCCGAGGCTTCAGAAGGCAGGCAGGGCCAGGTGGTAAAAGGTCTGGCATATCGGGCAGGGGATTAGGCTTTACCCTGTGGCTGGTGAGAGATGTTGAAATGGGAAGCAGAGAATGGAGGGAGGAAGAGTTCAGAGTGCTTGGATATGCCTGGCCGTGCTCAAGGTGTGAGCTCCTGGACCCTAGCACTCAGCAAACCTGCAAGTAAGCATTCAACCTCTTCAGCTGATGGGCTCTGAGGCCGGGCTCAGAGCGGCTAAGTGGCTGATGCAGGCCGGCTGGGCTATTAAGATGGGGCCATCGCTCTGGCATTGGGTGCGTCTGGCTGCAGGGGTGGGAGGAAGGGCGCACTTCCCCTCTGTCTCTTTGGAACCACATCCCTTTCTGGCCTCCCTGGTACCCAGCCCCAACCTCTGGCTCTCAGGTGTTGCCCATCAGTCACCCCAACCCTGGTCCCTCCTCCCCTCGTGGCTGGGGCTACAGGGGTAACTTGTCCAGGACTTGCTGTCCTGCCTGCCTCTCAGCCCAACCTCACTTGTCACTAAAGATCATCCACCTCCCAGACCCACGAGGCCTTTGATTCCCTGCACCTACTTTTAAGGAGTTCAGATTCCCTCTAGCCGGGGCCTGCCCAGGTTGGGCACCGTGCCTCTTCCTCTCGGCAGTGCGTTGATTTGTTTCCTCCGTGCTGGTTGGTCATCGCTACTCTGCGTAATGTGTTTTAATGAATTGTTATTTGCTGGATATGGACCCAAAGGACTTTTTTTTTTTTAATCAAGAAGGGCCCCATCCTGAAAACCTCAATAAATCAGTCACGATTCAAAACAGACCTGCTGATTGGTCAGGGAGGGGGTCTGTCCTCATGGGGTCCTCATCGTGAAGGGGATCCCTTTCTCTCGGTCACCTTGGCTGCCACCTTTCATTCTGCATGGTTGGGCCATCTGCCCTGACATCTACATGAATGAAAATCCCTGCTGCATGTTAGGAAGTGGGGCTTAATCTGAGTCTGAAGCACTTGTTCCCCTGTGTCTGGGTTTCCCAAGATATTTTCCACCTGTGTGCCCAAACCCAGGAGACCTCTTCAAAATGCTTATTCTTGGCCCCATCCCAGCCTCCAAACTGGAATTTACATTCTTTTTTTGTTTTTTAAAGAGAGAAAGAGAGGAGTCAACTTTAATTTTTCATGTGGCTTTTGTTGCTCTCACACTTCATTGTGTTCGTGGTGCTGGGGTTTGAACTCGCTTCCTTGCGCATGCGAGGCAAGCGCTGTAACCGCTGAGCCACCGCTCCAGCCCCTGGAATCTACATTCTTGACAATTCCTGAAGGAGATTCTTAGGAATATCAACATTAGAAATCAACTGCTGGAAAAGCCATGTGAATGTAGTGCCCTTCGCTTGGTGCTGTTGCGTGCGCACACGGACCGGGGTGTGCTGACTCCCCTGCTCCTGGCCTGCGCTGAACTTCCAGCACCGCGCACCTCCGCACTGTGCTCCACGGGCGGGGGCCACAGGGAGTAGGTCCTGGTCCAAGTCAGCTGGGGATTTTCCTCAGATCTTTCCAAAAGCATGACTCGCATATCTGGAGTAGGGCCGAGGTGGAATAAGGGGCCCTTGGTGCAGGCAATCAAATAGCATCTGGGGTGGAGTCCTGGGCTTCCAGCTGCTGCCGAGAAGAGCAGGGAGACTTAGGCAAAGCCAGTGGGCCCTGGAGACCCTGTGCATTTTTTCGAGTTCCCTAAGGAAGTGGTGAGGAGATGGCCCATGACATGGGATGTTGTGGCAGATGGGGGCTGGGGCCTGGGAGCTCTCCATCCTGGGACCCTGCAGCCATTGCCACCTGTGCCAGTACCGTGACACCCACCCGCCAGACCCCTTCCTCTATCCCTCGCCTACTCCCTCTGAAGGACCAACTCCTCTCAACTCAAGTGACTTTACCTGACCTAGCCCTGTGGAGGCTGCTGGGTCTTGGACCTGACAGCTCTGGTGGCCCCTCAGCTTAAGAACCTGAAAGCCTCCTCCCCCAGCCCCTGCAAGTCCCCTCTCCTCTCCAGCCCCACTTCATTTCACTTCCTGTCCTCATTCTGGCCACCTTTCTCTTTTGCCCTTCCTGCCTTCATAGATTGAAACCAACATTGTATTCCGGCTTCTTGTGGTCCTGGTAAAGAGCTCTTAATGTGGTCGCGGTGGACAGGGAGAAGGGAGTGACGGGTTTGTGTAGAGCCAGGGGCGGGGATGCACTCACCTTCATCTCTGCGAGGGGGCAGGGGTGCTGCCCACAGGTCCTGTCCACACACCGGGCATTTTGCAGGCCTGAGCATCCTTGATTGCCCTTGATACGAGGAAAAGGACACTCAGTATAGATGCAGAGTGGCCTGGAGTGTGTGGCTCTTGTGGGCAGTGCTGGACAATCAGAAGCAACTGGCTCCTTCCTTGAGGACAGCAAGAAACATTTTAATTTGTGTTTAACAAATGGGATTTAATTACACAGTTTACCCCTCTTCGATTTTCATACTAAGCCTCCGTGGCTTCACAGATATTGTTCCTGATTTTGCTGCAAACAGCAACCCATGTGGGGATACATTGCATGGTAGAATAGGTTTAATATTGACATTTTCATAATCGATGAAGAATGAGCCCTGGCCAGAAGGAGCAAGAAAGGGCCAGGATGTCAGGTGGTGGGAATCAGTGGGAATTCTCCTTCCTGCCTCCTAGCAGTTCAGAACTTGCCCCAACCCTGTGACCCTGGGCCACCGCATATAACACTTTGACCCCATATCACTTGGGGGCTGGATGCTGGCTGAGGTCCCGAAGCCTCAGGGAAAACTGGGGGGCAGAGTTGGTGCTGCAGAGCTCAGTGACGGGCAGAGCATCCAGTCCCCCAGGGGCGTGGGGGCCATCTGTGCCTGCTCGGGTATCTCAGTACTGGCTCTCTGTGATGTCACGTGCCTGCCTGTGGTGTGTGTGTGTGTGTGTGTTGATCGGGTCGTTCCTGTTTTGTGGTTGTCTGATCACTTGTTTTTGGCCATGGACTTCTGTAGGAGGTTTTATTTTTAGAGACTGTCACTTCTGGCCTGAGGGCTAAACTTTGGGCATGACATGGCAAGAACATTTGTATTTTCTGAAATGTTTGTGGCTTTAAATTTAAGTATTTATTTTGGGGTATTCCTGCCTTCTATGTGTTTATTCTAATGTGTGTGTGTGTGTGTGTGTGTGTAGCATAATAAAAATTTCACAGTCTTTTAAGTAAATTAGTTCCAATATTAAGGTCCAGCTCTACCAGTTACTATGAATTTGCAAATCATTTTGCTTCTTGGAGCCTTGTTTCTACATCTTTTTAAAAACTTTTTATTAAGGAGTTGAGTTATTGTACAATCATAAATGCATATAAAATAATAAGATATGCATTTCTTCTGACACCAGAGTTACCCCCATATCACCCACACCCCAGTCTCTTGATTCTTCTATGTTTCACCCCTACAAGAGATATAAATGCTTAGACTGTGAATTTTCTGGAATTAAACCATTGCATCAGTATTAATTGGATTCTCATGGGGTAAAGAGTATGCTACATTGTTGATCGTCTCTTTAGATCCCTCCCTATTCTCCCTCCCTCTCCCCTCCCCACACACATCTGTGGTTCCCCTAGATTATCATTTCTGCATCTTATGAGATGTATAGTGTCACCCGACTCCCAGGGTTAGACACTGTGCATGAGTGCAGCACCTAGGACGGTGCCTTGCACTCGGGGGGAGCTTGTGCTGCCTGTCAGCTGCTGCACTTGCCACCCATGCTGGCCGTGGTTCTTGGTGTGTGGGGGCGCCCAGGGAGCACCTGCTGGTGTGTTTCTGATTGGTGATTTCTGCTTGGCGTGTGCCTCGGGCCATCTCTGAGTCTGCTTCTGTGAGTGGCTGCTGGCGTCTGGGCTGGGGCTGGCACACTCTGGGAGGGCTTGTTTTTCCTGCCAACTGGGGGGCTGGATTGCATTGGGGTGCTCTGCGTGAGTGCGTGTGTGCGTGTGTCGGGTCTGGAGCGGGGCTGCTGACTGCGCAGGGTGTGAAGTCACTGGGCTGCTCTGGGTGGGGGAGGTTCCTGCTCCTGAGTCAGCCCCCTGGCCCGGAGCCACCCAGTGCTCACATTTTCCTTTCAGAGAAAGTGTTGCTTCTGGGGGTCCCTAGAGCTGTCTGCAGACAAAAAGGACAGCTCTGCCCAACGAAGATCTCTGCTTTTGTCTCCTCCATCCTCCCTAAGGTGCTTCCCCCACCGACCTGATCTCTGAGCCCCCTGCCCAAGCACCCCACATGGTGCCTGTCCCCTTTGGCACAGGGCTGCTGGCTTTGCCAGCTGTGCCTTGGCTCAGCCCTGCAGGAGTTCTGGCCGACCCGCTTGTGGGCCTGCTGCCACCCTGCCCTTGACCGGTGCCCCTTTTCCTGCAGGCTTGGGTGGTGTGGGCTGAGCATGTGTGGTGGGCCAGGGGTCCATGACAGAGGACAGTGCTGGGGAGGAAATGGGAAAGACCTCTGGAAATATAGCACTGGGTGGAACGAAGGGCACTGTATGTCTGAAAGGCTCTAGAAAATTCTTTGTACTTGAGCCAAAGTTGGCAGTGGAAGCTGGAAGGCGAGTTTGTCTCCCAGAGCCACAGCCTCCTTTCCCCAGTTCCCCCGACTCTGGCACGGACCCCTCCCTACATCCTTGCTGCCCTCCCAGGTCTTCCCCGCTTCCCTGTGCAAAGGCTGTCCTTGGGGACGCTCATACCTCCAGGTGCATTCCAGGCAAAGCCCACCTCTCCTGGTGTCCTGCCTCTAACCGGAAAAGGAATTCAAGGAATCCGAGCAAGAGCAAGGGTGAACTTTCCAAGATGTGGTGGCAGAGGGAATGATCCTGCTTTGCATGTCACCGTTCAGGAGCTGATGATTCTCATAAAGGCGATGGTTGTGGTGCTCAGCTGTCGACCCCTTACCAAGACCAGGCACTGGTCTCACTCAGCGCATGACACGTGCCAACTCATTTCAACCTGAAGCATTTTGTGTTCAACGAATAGTGGCAATTTCATATGGTGCAGCCTGATTCTATTACTGTCCCCATTTTACACATGAGGATACTGAGGCCACTGAGCAATCCATGCCTCCATGCTCCGGAGGTTGGTGAAATGCCAGAGACGGGTTTGAGACTAGGGCAGTTTGTCCCAGGACCCCTTGCTCAGTTCTAGGCATTGCTGCCTGGCCCTGAAGCTGGTGAGGGCTGGGCCTGGAAGCCTGTGAAAGTCCTTTTGTTCCTTTCCTTTGCCCCTCCTTAGAGTGGTAAGAGAAGTTTCAGTATGGTAATGGGGGCTCTTAACTGTTTTTGTTTTTGTACTAGGGAGAGAACCCAGGGGCACTTGACCACTGAGCCACACCCCCAGCCTTTTTATTTTTTTGTTTTGAGACAGTGTCTTGGTACGTTGCTTAAGTTGCTGAGGCTGGCTTTGAACTTTCGAACCTCCTGCCTCAGCCTCCTTATTTGCTGGGATTACAGGAGTGCACCACCGCACCCAGCCTCTTAACTCTTTCCTTGTGAGGCTGCCTCCCATTGACATCTGCTGTCCCCCTTTGCTCTGTCCTTGCAGAGGTGGTGGGACACACCCAGGGACCCCTGGATGGGAGCCTGTATGCCAAGGTGAAGAAGAAGGACTCCCTGAACGGCAGCACCGGGGCCGTCAATGCCACACGACCTGTCCTGTCAGCCACCCCCAACCACGTGGAGCACACGCTATCTGTGAGCAGTGACTCGGGGAACTCCACAGCCTCCACAAAGACAGACAAGACTGATGAGCCTGTCCCCGGGGCCTCCAGCGCCTCTGCTACCCTGAGTCCGGAGGAAAAGCAGGAGCTGGATCGCCTGCTCAGTGGCTTTGGCTTGGAGCGAGAGAAGCCAGGCGCCATGTACCACGCACAGCACCTGAGGTCCCGTCTGGCAAGTGGCCCGGCCGTGACTCCCTCGGGCCGCCATGTTGTCCCAGCCCAGGTTCACGTCAACGGCGGGGCCTTGGCATCGGAGCGGGAGACAGACATCCTGGACGATGAGCTGCCTAACCAGGATGGGCACAGCGTGGGCAGCATGGGCACGCTTTCCTCCCTGGATGGGGTCACCAGCGAGGGGGGCTACCCGGAGGCCCCACTAACCAATGGTCTGGACAAGCCCTACCCCGCAGAAGCTCTGCTCAATGGCGGGGGCTACCCCTACGAGTCTGCCAGCCAGCCAGTGCCCACCCATGCCGGCCACATGGCCCCCATGCGGCCCTCCTACTCCGCGCAGGAGGGCTTAGCAGGCTACCAGCGGGAGGGGCGCCGCCCGGTCTGGCCCCAGGCAGTGACCACCTCCCACTATGGCCATGACCCCAGCGGTATGTTCCGCTCTCAGTCCTTTCCGGATGCTGAGCCCCAACTGCCCCCAGCTCCAACCCGTGGGGGCAGCAGCCGGGAGGCCGTGCAGAGAGGGCTGAATACGTGGCAGCAGCAGCAGCAGCAGCCGCCTCGCCCACCTCCTCGCCCGGAGTTGGAGAGTCTCGCGCCCAGCAGGCCCAGCCCCCAGCCGCTGGCAGAGCCCCCCATCCCTGCTCTCCCCGAGTTCCCCAGGGCGGCCTCCCAGCAGGAGATTGAGCAGTCCATCGAAGCACTCAACATGCTGATGCTGGACCTGGAGCCAGTCTCGGCTGCTGCCCCGCTGCACAAGTCCCAGAGTGTCCCTGGGGCCTGGCCAGGGGCTTCCCCACTCTCCTCCCAGCCCCTCTCAGGCTCTTCCCGCCAGTCCCATCCGCTGACCCAGTGCAGATCTGACTCCATCCCCAGCGGCCGTTCCTTAGCAACCCCTGAGCCGGTCCCGCCTGGCAGGTCTTACTCACCTTATGATTATCAGTCATGTCTAGCTGGGTCAAACCAAGGTTTCCGTCCAAAGAGCCCAGCCTCCTCATCTGCCTTCCTTCCCACCACCCACGGCCCCCCAGGGCCTCAGCAACCCCCAGCCTCTCTCCCTGGCCTCACCGCTCAGCCTCAGCACTCACTGAAGGTAGCAGCCTCAGACCCCTCCCGAACTCCAGAGGATGAGCCACTGAACCTGGAAGGGCTGGTGGCCCACCGGGTAGCAGGTGAGACCCTTGGGGCCATCAGATGTGGGTATTCCATCCTTACTCCATGGGTCTCTGCCCTCTTTGTCTCAGTCAGCCTTGCTGAGGGGTCTGCTACCAGGCACTGATTCTAAGATCAATGTCTGTCAGTTCTTGCCCTCAAGGAGTTTGCATTCTTGCAGGGGACAAGTAGATAAATAATTCCAAAACAGTACAATGTGTGCTCTGACAGAAGTGAGACCAAGCCCTAGAGCTCAGGAAGGCAGAACTTGCCACCTAGGGCAACCAAGGCAAGCTTCCTGGAGGCAGTGACTCGGGCTGGAGGGTAGACTTTCTAGGTGGAGAGGAGACTGTGCCTGTCTGTCATGCATGCTGTCCTCAGACTTTAGGTCCCTGGGGCAGGAGGAGAAGGCTAGAAAGAAGCCTCTGTGGACTCAGTTTCACTAGATCCTCCCACAGACCATAATGAAGCCTGATAGGGTATTCTGAAGCCCTTGGGCTCTATCTGAGTACCTGCTGGGGACTTTCAGCAGTTTTGTTTTTGTGAGGAAGTCAAGGTCACTTGTTGGTTAGCTTTCATGTTAGTCCTTGCTTAGGACCAGCTTTGTATGGGGAATAAAGCACCTTTTCTATCAGAGCAAATCCAGAAAGATACCTGCAGCGAGAAGAGCCAGAGAGGCACAACCCGAAGAATCTGTTGGGGAGGAAAAGGCAAGAAATAGCAATCTTCTGGGGCCATACTGGGAGGGACTGTGTGGGGCTCCCTTCCGTCCCACCTGCCCCAGCTTATGAGTGCCGCACTGGATTGGAAATCCTCTCAGTTGACATTGTGGTGAGGTGAAGGCTGAGCAGGGGCAGCCCAGAGCCTGGGGTTAGGTGGGCCTTGTGCCCAGCTTTCAGCTGACAGGGCGGCAGAAGCTCAGGGGGAAGGGGGAAAGAAGGCTGGGCAGCTGCCCTCCACCCTTTCCCTGCATTTAGGGGAAGTTGAGTCACCATGCCAGCTGCAGGGAGGAAGGGTGGCACCCGCCCTGGGGATGGACCGTGGGTTTGGGTTAGCAGCTCACACGAGGCCAGCTGGCTCTTGGGTTGGCCCCGGGACCTCGGTGCCCTGCTGCTGTACTTCAGAGCAGAACAGAAACCCCAGTTCCTCTCTAGTAGCTTGCAATTGCCATCGTGCAAGTATTCATGCCACAAAGTTGGCAAGCAGGACTTCACGTCCCTGGAGAGCCGTGCAGCAGCGTCTTGTTGCTTTATCTGAGCATCAGATGCAAGCCGAGCAGCTCTAACCACATGGGTGAGAGGCTCCATGGGGCAATGCAGATGGGGCTTTGACTTCTCCTTCCTTCCACATCTGGGCCCCTGACACAGGGACACCTCTGTGACTGCCTCATCAACAGAAACCCATTTCCCCCCAGTTTTATTGAGGGGAGAAGAAGGGGCCCACCCAAATTCCCTGGGAATGTAATTCCCCTCCCAGTGTTTTACAGAGTTGAGGTGTTGGCCTCAGGCGTAGTAACACTCTAGTCTAATGATGACTAGGATCCAGGGACCTCTGTTGGGAGGGGACAGAATGAATCTCTTTTCCACACTGGAACCCCCTCTTACAGCTCACTTGGAGCTTGCTCCAGAGGAAGCCGGAAGATGTCCATCTTATAGAGGACCTCCCCTCAACCTTTTCTTTACTACCAGCTTCTGAGGCTTTCA
This sequence comes from Aplodontia rufa, assembly GCA_004027875.1. Taxonomy (NCBI): domain Eukaryota; kingdom Metazoa; phylum Chordata; class Mammalia; order Rodentia; family Aplodontiidae; genus Aplodontia; species Aplodontia rufa. The sequence continues at coordinate 35,024 of PVKS010013019.1, read as the reverse complement.
TGAAGTCATGGGGAAGGAAGGGCATTGTTGGGATAGTGTTCCTAAGCCTGTTACCATTCCTTCTAGCAACCACAAATGATTCAAGAGAAGAGGTGAGATGTATAGGTAGGGTAGTTGTATCTGGTCCCCAGGGCTATGAATTTGCCTCTTTGGTCTATGCTCTGTCATGAACAGAATTTCTTATATCAGTAGGTTCTGCCTACAAAATTTCCTCAGTACACCTTCAGGGTACTGAAGTGCTTTCAAGTAAGAATGTTTTGTTGAACATTTTGGTAGCCAGGGAGGATAGAGTCAGAATTTAGCTGTTCCTATTCGTGCAGCAGGAAGCTGGAACTTAAATGTCCACATGAGTAACCTGGGAAACGCAGATCTGAGGGAGAAACTCCTCTTGGCCATGAACTTGATCTGATTTTTCTTGGCTTTTTTCTCTCAGGTTTCCCTCCACCCAGCTGTCCTCCTTACCTCAGCACTGTGTTTGGTTCATTCCACTTTGATCTTATCTGGTCTGCCCCTCAGGAAATGTAGCAGTGGTTTTCTTTAACTTGAAAAAGAGTAGATACTAGAAACCTATAGCACACAACACATTTTCTTGTGAATGTTGGAAGCATTCCTGTTTCAGCCAAGGGACAAAATAAGGCTGTCTGTTATCACCACTATCGTTTGGCATTGTATTGGATTCCCAGTCAGTGCAATAAGACAAGAAAAAGAAATGAGAGAGCTGGGGAGTCCAGTAGAAGTATCTTATGTTCCTGATTCTGTGATTGGACTGATATTGGATGTCTCTAGAGGTAGAGATTTCGGTACATGTTGGAAATCAGATATGGATCTTATCCTTAAGAAGTCTCAAGTTTATTGGTGGAGGAGGAGTTGGGGAGTATAAGATCTTTAAGATGAAGTCATTTGTAATAAGAGAGGTATGGAGAAAGTTCTGTGGGAGAGAAGTGAAGAGGTCATTACCGTCTGGAGAGGTTGGGGAGGTTGTGTGGAGTATGATTTTAAATATCCCTGCAAGATGAATATGATTTGAAAGCGATTGAGGTTAGTGGACAGAGAGGTCACAGCAACAACAGGAAAGCATAGGAAATATTTGAAGAACAGTGAGTATGTGGAGAGCATTGTAGACTGTTAGAGGGAGACTCACGAAAGGTAGCCAGAGGTCTGTGTTGGGATAGTCTTAAATACAAGGCTAAGGAGCTTCAATTTTATGTAGCAGCAATGTAGGAAATTGATACTGTGGTTTAGTCAGGAGAAGATGCGACAGAGCTGGAGTTCAGGAAGAGGTATCTGGTGAGATTGGGCAGGAAGGATGCAAAATGGAAGAGATTTTGATCTGGAAGATGCTAGGGGATTGTTAGATAACCGTAATAATGGAGACCAGATTAGGATGACTGAAGTGAATGATTGAAGATGATTCCAAGATGTCAGGAAAAGAACAGGGGTTGCATCAACACACTGGTGATGAGAGGGCTAGTGTGGGATAAGGGAGCTGCAGGGTTGAGACTCCATTGAGTTTGCAGTTTGAGTGGAGTCTCCAGGTACAGGTCATGGAATTGGAGCTTGAAAGAGTGGAAGAGCTGTAGATTTTGGAATTTTTCTCACAAGGGTGAAGGTTAAAGCTTCAGACATGACTGAGATCTCTGTCACAGATCATGGAGAGAAAAGAACTTAGGGTAGAAGGACCATGAGCAGAAAAGTAGGCTAGAAAAGGGTCTGAGAACGAAAGCTCCAGTTGGTGACAGGAAACAGGACAATGTGTCATCACAAGGCCAAGTTAGTAAAGGGTTTCAAGGAGAAGGGGTGGAGAGGTTAGCAATGTCAACTGGAGAGATGAGGAGGAGGAGCAAGCGCAACTCCATGGACTTGCCAGTTAGGTGGCCTGGTGATTTTCAAAGGCATAGTTTTAGTGGAGTGCTGGTGACAAAAACCAGACAGTGAGGGACTGAGGAGTGAGTGCAGACAGAGCAAAGACAGCATGCCAACCACTCTCTGTAGTGGTTTTGTGATAAAAGAGGAGAGAATGGCAGCTAAAGAGGGTAGCAAACTAGTGGGAACTTCTTGTAAAGCTCCGAGTCGTGAGAATGTTTTTAGGTGAAGGAGGAGGAGTGGGGGAGGTTGAAGATAGGGGCACAGGGAGAAGGAAAAGATAGGAGAAAAATAAAGAAATTGGTAGAATAACATCTCTAAGGGGGTAAGCAGGGATGGGCCTGGAAGTCTAGGTGGGTCATTCAGTCTCAGCCAGGAGATGGGAAACCTCTTCATGAAAGTATAAAGGATGGATAAAGTTATGTGGAAATATTGGTGTCAAACTTTGGGAGTTCCAATTGAGTTTTTTTTTTTTTTTTGGTACCAGCGATTAAACCTAGGGACACTTAACTACTGAGCAGCATCCCCAGCCCTTTTTATTTTATTCTATTTTTTAAATTTTGAGACAGAGCCTTGCTAAGTTACTGAGGCTGGCTCTGAACTTGCAATTCTCATGGCTCAGCTTCCAGAGCCTCTGGGATTACAGGTGTGTGTCCCTGCACCTGCCTGGCTGAGAATCCTTTTTTTTTTTTTTTTTCCTTTTTAACATTTCACTGTGAATCTGGGGCTGAGTTCAAGCCCCATTCAACTGCTCATTCAACGTGAGCTTGAATCTGTGCAACTTGCTAGTCTAGGCTCTAAGAAATTGGTGGCAGAGAACAGAGTTGGAAACTGAATAAACAAGTAAATATATAATGTTTCCGATGGCTGAGAAGTGCCCTAGAGATAAAAGTGAAGTGACAGTGGGGGCTTGAGGCCGATGGGTGGTTGTGCTTTATACGCATGGTCAGGGGAGGCTTCATGGGGCAATGAGGGACTGTGCCACGTGGCAGCAGAGCAAAGGCCCTGAGGCAGGAGTGTGCCTGGTGTGGCTAGAGCAGTGACCAACAGGTCAGAGAGGTGATGGGACTGGGGCCAGCTTGCAGTTTGTCGTGTAAGTGATTCTAAGAGCTTTCGTTTTTGCTCTGTGTGGTGTGAGAAGCCTCGGAAAGGATTTGGTCCAAAGAGTGATGTCATCTGACTTGTCCTAAAAGGGTCAGGGTAGCCAGGATGGAAGGAGAGAGACCAGTTAGGCCACTGCTGCTCCTGATCAGGGTGGAAGCCGTGGAGACATGAGGGTGGGCTCAGACTGTAGCCGTATTTTTGGAGGCTCAGTCAATGAGATTTACAGATAGACAAGACATGGAATGTGAGAGAAAAAGAGAAGTCAAGGACAGGACAACTCTAGAACTGTTGGCCTGAGCAACTGAAGATCAGAGGTGCTCTTTATTGAGATGGGTAAGAATTGGAGGAGAGCTGGCTAGAGGAACTATCAGAAGTGTGATAGGGCCCATTGGGTTTGAGATGCTCACGAAGCAACTGAGATGATCAGATTATAAGAGTCAGGAGTTTCAGGGGAGAGGTTGGAGCAGAGCGATGTGGGAGCCATCAGCAGATGCAGGCCAGGTAAAGCATAGCAAGAATGATCTCACCTGCGGGCCAGCACAGTTAGGGAAGAGATCCCAAGGATTGAGTCCAGGGGCCACTCACATTTCACAGTTGGAGAAAGGAGTGGCTGTCAGCAAAGAAACTGGGATGGAGCTCTTGTGGAGTAGGGCAAAGGAGGAGGGTGAGCCTGGGAGCCAGACTAGGGCAGTGTCCCCGCATGTGTGGCCCCTGTGGTGTGAAGATGGATTGGGAGTCCTAAGATGACTGTGCATGGCATACTAGGTCCTTCTAGTGCATCTAAGCAGGTTCTTTTTAGGGACCTTTCTGGTGGCACCAAATAGATTTGGGTGGAACAGAAAGCACCAGGGGCTCCCCAGGGAAGAGGATTTCTCAGGTGAGTGTGTCCAATGAGCAGGGGTTGAGGGATGCTAGGGTGCTAGGGAGTGTGACCCTGGTGCCCAGATTGGTAGGGTCACCCCGGGTTCAGGAAGAGGCAGGTGACCATGAGAGAAGGGGAGATTCTGGGGTGGGTGGTGCTGACTGAGGAGTGGGCCAGGTATGGAGTAAGAGTATTGAAGTCGCCTGGCCCCGGTTGGGCCCTTCTTCCTCCACAATGGAGTTAGGAATGAGAGGGACAGGGTGCCCTGCTAGCCAGTGGTAGGAGAAGCAAGACATTGGACCAACCCCACTTCTCGTCGGCCTCCCTCCCCGCTCCAGCGTGTGGCCTGATCAGACAGAACACCAACTAATCTTGATTTTCTCTTTGTTTTTGTTTTGTTTCGTCTTGTTAATGCCTTGTCCCTGCATGCTCTGTGTGGCCTGTGTTCCATCTGTCCCCTTGCTGGTGGGTTGCTTTCCTTGCCGGTGTCTCCTGTCCCACCTGCCTCCCATTCCCGGCCGGCTTCCCTGGGGTTGGGGGTGGGCAGCGTACAATGCCAAGCTGCAGGGCATGGGGCAGAGTGGCAGCTTCCGGCCCCCTCCTCTCCACCGGCTCCGATCTGCCTCCGTCTCTGGTCGGTTCCCTGCTTTCCCCCCTCTCTCTATAGCTCTCATTAGCTTTCTGGTTCTCTCTCCTTCCCATGCTATTTCTGCCAAACCTTTCCCCTCCTCCCTTCTCTTCCCCCTGTCTTTGCCATCTCTTTCTCTTCAGTGGTGTCTTCTTTCTCATTCTCTTTTCTCTCCCCCTTTTCTCCTTGCCCCCTACCCACTTATCCCTCCTCCTCCTCCCCAAGCCCTCTGTTCCTCCTTTTTGCATGGATGAGGGCCTGATGCTTTCCACTTTGTCCCCACCTGTTGGGAACGAGCTCTCAGGGGCCCCCATTGCACTGAGATGCACAGTGAGGGGTCTGGACAGCCCAGCACAGTGCCACCCCAGACAGAACGGTTGGGCTGCAGGCCAGGTGTTGGCAGGAGCTAGGCTGTGCTTTGCCTGGGGCCACCAGGTTCAGGACAGGGAGTTCAAGGAGTGGTCACCCAGCACTTGCTGTTCTATCTACTCGAGCATGGCACACCCTGGGGACAGTACTTCTTCTGACCCCACCACTAGCCTCTGATGCTAGGATCCATGGCCAAGAGTCAGTAGCCTGGGTTATGGTCTTGGCCTTGCCTGTGCCACTGCTGTGACCTTGGGCCAGCCTCTCAGCTCTTCAGAGCTCCATTTCCCAGTTTAAAATCTTGTGGGGCCCTTCATCAGGGCCATGTTACCTTATCAGGGCATGATGTGCACTGATGTCCACCTAACCTCTTGAACATGGAGGTCCCCAGGCTCTTAGCCCAGGGCAGGGAATTGCCTGGCTTTTCCGGCTCCTCTGAGCCTCAGCCTGGTGACAGGGGGCGATGGTGTGCTCAGGCTTGTCTGCCCTGTGGCCTTGAGAAGTTCCAGGAAATGTTTGAGAAGCGGGAGCCAGTGACTCCCGGTGGCAATATCGGTGCCTCTTGGACCCCCCTTTTCCCTGTCCATGGGTAATTGGGGGATGGCTCTAGCACCCTATCCGCTCTTCCTCCTCATTTTCCCTCTGTCCTTCCTCGGCCCTGTGGTGTGGAGTCGCAGTGTTCAGCTGGCCCGGGGGTTCGGCAGGTTCTGGGGTAGTAGTTCTGTCCTGAGGGGAGCTGGCATGGCTTGCCCTAGGGCTGCTAGTGTGATGGCTAGTGTGGCTTTCTAGTGCCCTGGCCTAGCAGGTGGTCTTCCTCCCGGATCCCCTTGCTTCTGGAGTCCCAGGCGCGCGGTTGGACACCTAGTTCCCGACCTGGAGCTGAGGAATCCAGTCTTTTGGAAACTGGAAAACTGGAAAGAAGAGCTGGGTCTGTGAGGGGTGGGGTGGCCATGGGAGAAGGGCAGCTGTGTTGAAGCTGACACAAGGGTGTTGGTCCATGTGACTCGGGTGGAGGAGGCAGAGCTTTGCCAAAGTGCATGCAGTAATATGTGTTAGGTCTTCAGCTCCCAGAGTTGCAGGATGTTCGTGCATGTGTGTGCTTGTGTACGTGCATGTGTGTGTGCATGTGTGTGTGTGCATGCATTGTGTGTACATGTATATGTGTGCGTGTGTGTGGATGTGTGCGTGTGCGTGTGTGTGTGTGTGTGTGTGTGTGGTGTGATGAGGGGCTAGCTCATGTCAGGGGAGTCTTGGAGAGAAATCTGTCACTGAACAGCCCCATCCTAGACACCCCTGGCTGGAGGGGCTGACTGGTGAGCTGCTGCTCAGGTGTGGGACCTGTGTACCGGCTCTGGGGCTGGGGCACCTACCCATCTCCCCAGGGCAGCGGGGAAGGCCTTCTGCCACTGCGTGTGAGCAGCCCTTAGAGGATGACACAGGGCTGTCTGACTTGGGATGTTGTGATCCTAAGATCACTTTCTTGCCATTAACGCATCCCATTGCTCAGCTCCTGGGGGTAGAGTGCTGGACTTGCCAGCCTGGCTGGGAGAATCTTCTAGAATCCCACTTTTCTTTGCCGCTTTGTTCATCAGCTTTCTCTGACCACATGGCCTTCTGCAGGGAAGAGTAGGAGCTGACTGTAGAGGTGCTGAGGGCTCCACTAAGACCACACCATCCCAGTGCCCTACTTCCCTTCTTGTTGGGTCAAGCCTGGTGATACGTGTGCACACTCATGTGCATGTGTGTTTGTGCAAGTGTGTGCCAGTCCATGCTGTGTGTGCATGCAGGAGCCAGAGGCCCTGAGAGAGAGCAGTGTTGGGGGACTGAGAAAGTTTGGGGTGGAGGGTAGTGACAGGGAGCAGTCCTATATTTATTATCAGCCACTCTCTGGGACGTGAGAGAAGGGTGTTCTTTCTCTGACACTGGCTGTCAACTGGTGTCCAGACGTCCCAGCTTGGCTGGAACAATGGGGCTCTCTTCTCTCTCCTCTGTCATGCCCGGCTCGCCTCCCATAGACAGTGACAAGAGAGAGGGAACATGGCTTTGCAGGCACTCCAGGGCAGCTCTGGGCTTGCCAAGGGGGACAACAGTGGGACACTGTGTTCACAGAATGCAAGTGGCCCTGAGTGGCACTGGTGCCAGGGGGCACTATGTGGAGAGAAGGGCTGGCCCTGTGGGAGTGGAATGTGGGGTCTTCCTCTTCTGCTGCTTCCTGGCTCTTTGGAGGTCTTTTGTCCATCCTCCTGCCTCTGGTCAGAATGCTCTCCCATGTGCCAGCCTGGTGTGGCAGGGAGGGGAGCTGAGAGGGCGCCATCCATCCTTAGGAATTGGCTGCCCTGTGCTGATTCTCACTCCTCCACCATCGCAAGTCCTCATGCGGTCCAGCTCCTTTCCTTGCCGCTGTGGCTGTTTGTGGCCCCGGGCATGGTAGAATGTTCTAAATTCCTCCAGCAGACTCAGTGCCTCCAGTGGCAACAGTTTCAAGGGGAAACTTCATCAGATCACCCAACAGGGAAACTGGCCACACCTTGGAAAGACAAAGGAACCTGCCAGACAGAGGTTGCTGGGGTGGGTGAGCCTGGGCCTGTGACTGGCCCTAATGTGTTTCCTTCAGCTTTGGTGCTGAACACAGTTCCAGACACTGAGAACCTTTCTCCATGAGCCTCCTTTGCCACAGTATTGTTAGAAAATCAATGGCAACATGTGCTCCTCTGTAACGTTTCTGCCGAATGAACCCAACAGCAGCTCTGGTCCCTGCCGCCCAGGAGGCCTGAGTGGGGCAGGGCCTTGGTGGAGGAAGGTGAAGCGAGGCCAAGGCCAGGGCTTCCCCCAGGACTGGCTGAGCTTCTGGCCAGGGTTCCTCAGTGACCTGGGAGCCTGGACTTGCTGGAGAATGCTGGGTGGCTCTGCCCTTCCGAGGCCACACCCTCCTTTCCTCAGGGAAAGGGGGAAACTTCTGCAATCTCTAGTTTTCTATTCTGAAAATAAGGACACTGAGGTTAGAGACTTATTGGATTTAAGCAGAGCAGTTTGTGAGTGGCAGGGTAAGGTCCCTTGCCTTGCTGAGCTGGTAGGCAGGGTGGGTCTGAGAGCACCTATCACAGGCGCACATGAATACATGTGGGTGGGACAGCAGGAGAGCTTCTGTCCCTGGACATGGCAGCCTGCAGCCAAGTTCACAGCAAGCAGGAAGGCTTTCTAGCCAGTGCTGTTCATGGCAGCCGCTGTGGCTATGCCAGGCTGGGGTCCTGGGGGTGCCTGTACATGTAGACTCAATGCAGATGGTGGAAGTTGATTCTGTCTATGTGGTGGTGATTTCTGCTTGGCTGTATGGGTCCATTCGTAGGGGCCAGCAGTGTGTGTATGCATGCGTGTGTGTGTGTGTGTGTGTGTGTGTGTATGTGTGCCCTCCCACAAGTGCTGTGGGACAATTTTCCCAGGTATACATCCAGGGTACCAGGTAGCCCATGTGACCTAGGACCTTTGGTTAGTCTTGGTGGTGGTGAAGGCAGGGCCGAATGACCCAGAAAATGGTCAAGTCTAGGGGCCCACCCTTTGGGCTGGGTCTTGGTGCCTGGGACCTGGGAAATAAATTTTCTAGGATTCTGGGAGCCGGTTCAATGAAGCAATGACTTCCATGCCTCAGCCCAGCTGTGGGAAGAGAGTGGGAAGGAAGGAGGGTGAGGTTAACTTCGTGCCCAGCCTGCGGAATAGGTCGGGGATTGGAAGGCCTGCCCTTGTGCAGGGAGGGGCAGCATGGGAACCTTGGCCATCTTTGGGGTGAGAAGTGGGGCTGCTTGGCTAAGAGGCTAGCATAAGGGAAGTTGGTAAGCTGTCTCAGAGGTACACTGGATGAAGGTTGGGGAACCCCAGAGAAGGCTGGAAATATCCCGGCAGCCAGCTGGGCAAGGGACTCTGTAGCAATAATAAGTCCTTGCTTTGTTTCTTCTTGGGAGCATCATTTGCAAGATGATGCAATTTATCCCTTTCCAAAAGTGCTTCCCCATGGGCTTGGTGTTGCTTGTTGGTTGATGCGGTTGCCTTGGAGACCCTCTCTTCCCCCAACCTTCCCTCCCTGTCTGGAAGCTCTGGCCCTCTGCCTCTAGGGGCTGGAAGGAGCTGACATCTGTTTCTTGTATCAGTCCTTTGTGCTCTTGGTCCCAACCCTGTGTGGAGTAGTGATTCTGAGCGAAGGCCGGGCCCTGTCCAAGCAGATCCCCCACCCTATGAGCAATGGGCCCAGGAAGGCTGAGGGAGGTGCTGAGGGGAGGCAGGGCCACTCCAGCTGGGCCCTGGTGCTAAGGAGTGCTGCCATTGCTGGGGGACTAGGCAGGGTTGATTACTTCTCAAATGATATGCTCATTGCCCTCCATGCCCTGCCATTCCTCCCAGGGGTACAGGCTCGGGAGAGGCAGCCTGCAGAGCCTCCAGCCCCACTCCGGAGGCGTGCAGCCAGCGATGGACAGTATGAGAACCAGTCTCCTGAAGCCGCATCCCCCCGTAGCCCCGGGGTTCGCTCCCCTGTCCAGTGCGTCTCCCCTGAGCTGGCTCTTACCATCGCCCTCAATCCTGGTGGGCGTCCCAAAGAGGTGAGTCCTTGACCCACATCCTGAGGCCACAGAGGGTAGCAGCACCCACCTTAGGTCTCCAGAAAGCTGATGGTCAACTTGGCCTATTTCCTCCCTTCAGTAGCTTTTATGTTCTGTTTCTTTCTTGATTCCTAAATAAAGGTCCTTAGTAGTGATAAGGATCCTGGGGATGACATAGATGACCTCAATCTTGAAAGTCCAAACTGGGTTGCATAGATGGACAAAAATATTTTTGAGCCTTTTCCAGAAATAAGTTTTCTTGGGAGATTTAATTTTCATGTCCAATTGTTTACATTTCTGAGATGTTATTTGGAGGCAGAGGACCTCAAACTTCAGGGTGCAGGAGAACTGGTGGGGAGTTAGTTAAAACTGTTGATTCCCAAATCTGCCTCCAGAGATTCCAGTATAGACATTCTGGGATGGGACCCAGGTGTCTGCATTGTAAACATGCACCGTGGAGAATTTGGGTGCAGGCTGTCCTTGGGCTGCATTGGGAGATGCTGTGCTGTCCTATAAAATCCATGCTAGAGAGGCATTCTGGATGTCAAGGGCTGTTGCACCTCTTTTGTTCTCTTGCCTTCTGGCAGGATGCAAGTTTCCTGCCTCCAGCTCCATCTCTGTGGCCCTGTTCTGAAATAGTTCCAGTTCTGTCTGTACTTGTCCATGACTTTGCAAACAGTCACTCCCTACTCTCTCAAATACAAGTAGCTGTTGAGGCTGCGAGTGACCAGGCTCTCCCTTTGACCTCTGAACTTACCTGAACAGAGGTGGAGAGTCAGGCTGGGGAGGGAATCTGTGGGCTGCCTAACTTGCGGTCCTCATGCTCAAGGTCATGGGAAGGGGGACCTCTCCTTCTCAGGGTTTCCCCCCCTTTTTTCCCCTTTGTCCCCCTGCAGCCCCATCTGCACAGCTACAAGGAGGCCTTTGAGGAGATGGAAGGAACCTCTCCAACCAGCTCACCACCCAGTGGGGGTAAGAACTCCCTGCTAAGCCTGTCCTCCCCGTGTCCCCTCCAGACCCTTAACCTATGCATGTGCCCCAAGTAGGAGGGTGGGGTGGGAGGAATTTGCCAGAAAAGATGGACTCAGGTAAAATTTGCTGCTTCTCACTCCCATGAGTTGGGCAGGGCTAGAATTTGCTAACCGTACCCCAACTTCTTCTCCATTGCACCATCTTCTCCACTGTCCATCCTGGGATGTGGCAGCCCCAGTCTTAGAATCCAGACTGATGGACTGTAGGGCCCTGGGTGCTCATATCAGGGCATTTTCTTAGTTGTTTGAGACATTTTTACATTCTATACTCAAAAGAACCCCCATCCTAATGTGACTTTTTGTGACTTGATGTTGACCTTTTCACTGACCCCCATTTCTGTCTGTGTCCAGGCATCTCTTTCACTTTGAATAATCTATGTAGTTCCCACCAAGGAAAGAAAGGTCTGGGCCCCAGGCTGGCAGAGCCCCCATCTCATCCTGAATGGCCTCCAGTCTGGGTATTTAGTCTGTAGCCTGTGTATTCCCCCTGGGGAGGCAGATCTCCAAAGGGCAACTGAAGAAGAGATTGAGTCCAGGAGCATAGCAGCGTTCCTCTTTATAGGAGAAGTATCTTGAACTGGGGGAGGTAGCTCTGGGGATGCAGTGATAAAATCATGTCAGGCCAAGAGGGACTCAGGTCCCTATGAGAGGCCTAGGTCAACAGAGCAGAGGAAGTAGATTCTGGTGATGCTTGGGGGTGGGTCACTGAGGCCTGGCCCAAGCTGTCCATTTGGCCTCATGAGAGGGGAGATGGGTAAGGAATTGCAGCTACCTCCGCATCCCCTGAGGACTGGCTATCCTGCTCAGGGCTGGAATGTGGCAACAGTACATGGCCCGTGCCAGCAAAACTTGTGTCAGCTGCCATCTTGAGAAGGTCAAAGTTGTGATGGATCAACAATGGCTTTGGCTGCCTGAAAGCCAATATCTGGACACAGAATACAGGCACCTTTGTCATTAAAATTGTCTACTAGTTGTATCAAAAAACATAATAGGAACCTTTTGAAATCAATTTTAATAACATTTTGCCAAGTCCAAAATATGAAAATATTGAAATATTTTACAACATTTCTAAACAATAAAAAGACACTGGTGACATTAATTTTGAAACTATGCTTTATTGAACTCCGATCTAAAATGTTGATGTACTTTATTAGTATAAAAAGGAGATATTTTGTGTTCTTTTTGTGCTCTGAATACTGGTGCGCCTTTTGTACTTACAGCACAACTCAGTTCAGATTAGCCAACTGTAGTGCTCAGTGACCATGGGGGTCCATGGCTGCCATATTGGAGCTAGAGCAATGGCGGCCTAGAGCCACACTCTCAAGCCAGCCCTGTGACCTGTTTGACTCAAAGGCATCTCTTGCCCAGTCTTGACCTTCTCCCTTCACAACTGCCTCCTTTTGCTCAGGTCCAATAGCTGAGGGTTGGGAGTCCCATTGTTTGGGATGGAAGCCATTGGGTTCTACCTTTTTCCCCTTCTTTCTCTTGGACAGCCTTGGGTGCCCTGGGCACAAGGATAAGTGAGAGCTTTCATAAATGCTCAGAGCTGGAGAGAAAGGATGGAAGGCGGAGAAATGCCAGGAATTTTTGTCTCAGGAAGCAGAAGACTGTCTGGCTTCAGTGCCACCCACTCAGCTGCCTCAGCAGAAGGGGTCACTGGGGACTAATGGTTAGAAAATCAAAAGCCTCCTCCACCTCTGCTCTTCTGGGCCCCTTCACCTTCTCTCCCTGGGGCCCTGTGTGTCTGCTGCACCTGTTGGGCAGGCATTTTCAGTCCTGAAGGCTGGAGCTGCTTTGCTGTCCCCTGAGCAGCACCCTAGGAGGTCACTCTTTTGTAATTATGCCACTCATCCGTGCATTCATGTGACAGACGTTAATGGGGCTTGAGAAGCATCTCTGAGCAAGGTGCTGTGCTAGGCAGTAGGGCTGTGGAGATGGGTGTGGGGTATATGTGTGGGAGGAAAGGCTGAGGCTCACCTGATACCTGGAGCTGTCTGTTCGCACATGTTTGTCAGCCACGCTGCATTCATCCCTTGCACATCTAAGGACAGAGTGAGGGTGGGGTGTTAGGTGGGCCCCCGTTGTCTCCCACAGGCATGTGTATACGCATCTTCACCTCTCCGACTACGCTGTGTGTGGTGGTGACATTGAGAGGCTGTACTTCTCTGTTGCTGGTCCTCTGAGGTCTGACTTAGGGGGAAAGCAAGAGGGCATAGGGAGGGTCATGGAGCTGTGTTTGGGGCCGGGACATGTGATGGCCACAGCTGGTCTATTGAGGCCATTGGGCAAGCAGGGAGTGTCCTCAGGGGCTGTGGCCTCCATAGGTTCCCAATATCCTTGATAGGAGACACAGAGCTCATTTCTTTACTTCTCGGAGGTGTGTTTGGAAATGTGGCAGCTGTCACTGAGACATCTCGTGACTGGGCATAATACTGCCCAGCCGCTCAGCTGAGTCCTTGGCTGACAGGAAAAGGCCTGACAGCCCTTTCTGACCTTGTGTGCTACATGACACTTGTAACCCAGATGGGTGGTTGGGTGGAGCCTGGCTTTGCACAGGAAGCTGTAGCTCCTGACGGAGGATGGCTCCCGGGCTTCCTCTTCTCCCAGGGCAATCAGGTTTGGGGATACAGAGCCCCACCCAGAAACAGTCTCTCTTGCTGGGATTTCTAAGGGCCACAGTTGGTGGGGGGCTGGCCTGAGGCCCAGGCTTCCAGCCTGTGATCTGCTTCTCCGGCCTCTGTCCTATTTAGAATGTGTCACATTGAAGCTTCAATTTCATTTGTTCTCCTCTAAGTCCATCCACGTACATGGTTGTAAAAGGCTGTGTGTGTGTGTGCGCGCACGCGCACGCGTGTGTTGGAGAGAAATGTTGGGAAAAAAAGAAGAGAGGAAGAGAGAGAATATTCTAGAAAAAGGCAGAGATAGCCAAAGAACGCTGTCTGTATACTGTAGGCCAGGGTGATATAAAGGGACTTTAGTGAGAAGCCAAGGGCCTAGGGGTAGAAATGATTCTCTCAAGGTTGGGGACAGGGCCAGCACAAAGGGCGTCATTTCCTAGCTCTTTCCCTTTGTCCTTTAAGCTGCTGAAATGCGAAGAAACTCAGAGGTAGGGGAGGGCAGTGGGGCCAGAGCAGTGGGGGTTTGGGGGCTGGTTCCCGGCTGCCCGGTCCTCACCAACACACGCTCCTGCCGTGGCAGGTCCGACCCTCCTGCCCCTCCTGTCCCATCCCCTCACTCCTGGTGTCTCTCCTCTCTTTTTGGCACAGTGCGCTCCCCTCCAGGTTTGGCCAAGACACCCCTATCTGCTCTGGGCCTGAAGCCCCACAACCCAGCGGACATCCTGCTGCACCCCACAGGCGGTGAGTGACAGGCTGGGAGGGAAGCGTTGGGGAAGGCCAGGGGAGGAGGACCCCGGGTACAGAGGTCTCCCAGAGTGGAGGCTCTAGGGATGAGAGTGCAGCCGGGTTCTGTGCCACAGAGGTCAGCCCTGGGGGGCTGCCTGTGCAGGGGTCAAGGTGACACATGCTACTGTTGCCTCCCAACGGACTTTGGCAGTGGAGGCCTGGCCTCAGTTTCCAGGGAGTCAGCCTGCTCTCTGCTGGAAGCCTGGCTCTCCCAGTCCCTGTTGTCAGGCCTGATGTGTGCTCTGAGCGTCAGAGGCCATCCTTGACGCTCAGGGGGTTCTCTGGTCAGCCTCTTTGGGCTCATAATCCCTGCCTGAGCAACTCATGACTGTATTACAGCCACTGCTGTCTGCCTCCTCCCCAGCCCTGTCCCTGGGTCTCGCTTGCCTGCCTGAGACCCTGCTGCCTCAGGTGGCCTTGCTGGTCCCCTTGTCTATATTCCTGATGCTGTTAGCATTTGATCCTGTTGCTGAGGACCAGAGCTGGGCTGCCTGGGCTGCTCCCCAGCCTTGCTGTGGTCACACAGCCTGTCCTGGGTCTAGAGTGGCAGGCAGAGCTCCTCAGGCTGTCCTCTGGAGTGGGTGGCCACAGTTCATGCCTCTGCTTCCTCTTCCCATTTCCCAGTTCCTCTCCTTCCTGTGGGGAGGGAGACAGTAGCGTCCCTGGGCTCTTAAAGCAATTTGGAGCCAGCTGAGCCTAGAAAACTGCTTCTAGACTCTGGTGTTAGGGCTGAACTGAGAATATTGGGGTCAACTTTACCTTTTCTCCTTAGTCGCCAGAAGACTGATCCAGCCAGGTAGGAGGGCAACAGCATGTGTTTGTGACCCACGCAGATACTGGCTGGGGCACAGCCTCCCACTCAAGAGGTCACTCCCGACCAGCATGGCTAGGGTCACTGAGCCAACAGGGAGGTGAAGGGGCTGGGGGCTGCCTTTCACCTGCAGCACATGGCTTCCAGAGAGCCCACATGAGCCCTGGTCACCGTGGCTGGACGAGGGACAGGCTCCTGAGTCAATGTCTCAAACTGCACTCCGGATTCCAAGGGTGGACTTCAACCCTTCCCTTGGCCTCATCTGTGGCTCACCTCAGCCTCCCTGCCTCCCTTTATCAGCAAATTCTTTCTCTAGAAGTAATCCCTGTTAACCAATCTCTCTTTCTCTCTCTCTCTTTCTCCTTTTGGTTCTTCTTCTCATCTCCGTCACCTGCCCCTCTTTCCTGTCTCTCCTTCCTCGCCTCTCGTCTCCTCTTCCCTCAGAGGAAGACGAGGGTAAGGAGGTGACTAAGCTTCCGGAAGGTAAGTGGAGGCTTCGCATGCTGTTGTGGTTCTCCAGGCCTGGGAGTGGCTTCTCACGTATGGCTTGAAGAGGCTGGCTCGGGGCAGTTCTCTTTTCTCACCCGGACTCAAGTGACCAGGCACATAGCCTTCCTGTCCTCATCCCCTGACAATGAAGTATCACCCCGGATGCCATCTGACTCCTGCCTGGGGAGCTAGCTGGTAGCCACTGGGCACTGGCTCAGGCACTGCCAGTGTCCAGAAGCCAGTGCAGTGCCACTGTTAACAAAAACACGTCTTCCGTCACTTCCTTTCCCAGTGGTGTTTGTGCCACCTGCCTGGTGTACAGCCAAATAGACAGAGGAGTCTGCAGGGGGTTGGTGCTCCATTTTGGGGTCTGTCTGAACAAGGATTCTCCACCTGGGTCCTATGGACATTGTGTGTGGGACAGGTCCCTGCTGCTGGGGCTGTGCTGGGCTCTGTAGGGTGGCTAGCAGCGTCCTGGCTTCTACCTGCGGGATGCCAGGAGCACTCACCCAGTCAAGACAGTTGAAAATGGTTCCAGCATGACCAGTTCAGAGCCACTGTCACGGATTCCTGACTTGCCTCTGGGAAGCCCCTGCCTGGTTTCCTGTTGATGTGGACAGTAGGAAGCCTGTCTTTCTGACGTCTCAGACGCCTTTGGGAGTTTCAGGAGAGCTGTGGTCCCATCCCCTACCAAAATGCATGGGGACACCCAGATACAGCACAGGGACACCCAGGCACAGCACAGGGACACCCAGGCACAGCATTCTGAGGAAGAGCTTCAAGGAGTTAGCTCAGCTTTGGGTTCTAGATCACCCCTTTCTTGCGTTGTGCACCAGGCAAGCAGAGAGGGAACGTAGTCTGGTAGAGGCCTTTAATTCACTAGGGACAGAACTCAAAGGAAGACTCAGAGCAGTGGGGAAGACGGAGGACTGGTTTCTCCCAGGACTCTGGTTCTCTTAGGCTCCTTGCATG
Organism: Aplodontia rufa; assembly: GCA_004027875.1. Classification (NCBI taxonomy): domain Eukaryota; kingdom Metazoa; phylum Chordata; class Mammalia; order Rodentia; family Aplodontiidae; genus Aplodontia; species Aplodontia rufa. The sequence goes on along the minus strand of PVKS010013019.1, from coordinate 18,905 downwards.
CACCATCTTGATTTTCCACCCCAAAGCAGCTCTGAGCCCTGAATCTGTCTGTACCAGGTACGGTGGTTGGAACTTTCCAGCTTTGCACGTGTCTAACCAACTTGCATTTGGGTGACAGCCTCAGGCTGCTTGGGGGTTGCAGAATAAAACCCCAGCAGCAGATCCTAGAACTCAGAGGTCACAGCAGCTCCTTTCTGCTGGGAACAGTTCCTGCTGTGTCCCTCCCCAGCCTCATACCTGGGGAAGGGCTTGCTCCCAGGCTGGAGGTCAGCTGCTGGTTCCTGGCAGTGACAGTGCAGTGACGCTGGGGGAGGCTGGCATAAGCAGGGCAGTAGCCACGTTCGTGGATCATGTTTCCTGAGCCCTCCTTGTCAGTGGCGGGGTCAGGCACGTGGGTGTGCTCTCAAATACTCAGGTGAGAAGGTCTCAGCAGTGGGTCATCCTCCCAGCTGACCGGGTGGCTCTTCAGAGGAGCAGCTAAACTGAGACCTGCCAAGTGTGCCTCATGAATTATTCTCAGCTTACACGATCCCAAGTCCCCTACCCCAACATCTGCCACAGAATTTGGAGGGGACAGTTCCTAGGGATCAAGGCAGCTATACCCATACCCACTGTTGTCAAGGATATGGAGCTGAGTTCTGTTATGGGTGGTGAGGGGGGAATCTGCCCAAGGTCACGATTGGGAGGCAACAGATCAGACTGGAGTTATGGGTCTCCTGTCCGTCTCTTAGTCAAGTGGCCATTTCAAGCCCTCCCCCTGCCTCCAGGCACTGTGCCCTGGGATTCCAGTGTGGGAGTCAGAATTGCTGCCTGGGGAGTGGGCGGGTGAGGGCAGGGGCCAAGGCTGTGCTGACCAATCCAAATTTCCTGACCCAGGCACCACCTCCGGGGTCAGACCCAGGCACATTCTTTGCTGACCCTTGGAAGCTGTGCTCGATTTCCCTGCTGATACTTTGATGGGAAATTCAGAAAAAGAAGTCTGTGGGGAAAAACCTTCAGTGGCAGAATTATTCCGCTGGCGGAAATGAATAGTTTGGGGGACATTTGCTCCATTCATCACTGTGCTAAATTTATTCATGCATTCTTTATTTGTTTATTCAATATATATATTTTGTATGCCTATTGGGTGCCAGGCTCTAGGAATATAATATAAGCAGTATGAGATATGGTTCCTGATCTCATGGAGCCTATGCACGGACAGGAACCAGAATTAAACGATCACTCAGAATTATGCATTAACTGCTTCGAAAGAAAGGGACATGGTTTTATGAGACCTCATGGCAAAGAACATGACCTAGGCTGAAGAAGTAAGATGTGAGGGTAGGTGGCATCAGCTTGGTGAAGCTACGTGGAAGGAGCGGAAGGAAGTGGTGTTGCAGAGGCCCTGGGGTGGGAGGGAATAGCGTGTCCACGGCCGGTGCAAAGGTCCTGGGCAAGGAGGTGACAACATGCTTTTCCTAGGAACTAAGTCAGTGAGGCTGGAGCACAGGATAAGAAGGTGTTTGGTATGGAGTGAGGCCAAACAGGCAGGAGCCACCACAGAGGTCCCTGTCACATCATCTTGCTTCGTTATCGAGAGGAAGGTAGTAGCAACCCCATTTTATTGACAAGGGAGGTTGGATGACTCGCCCAGGCCCACTGTCATCCAGGGACATGGCTGAGAGCCAAAGCTCGATCAGCGTAGAGTCTGCGTTGGGTACAAGGGACACTTCAACATTTGAATGGTGACATTACTGGATATGAGGTACCGAGTGCCCTTCTCTGTGAGAGAAGGAGAAGAAGGAAGCGTGCTGCAGCAAGAACACGTGGACATCAGGATCATGGCCCGGATCATTCAGGGTAGGCTGTTAGTGTGGTGATCGTGTGGGCAGATTGGTGTAAAGGAAGACAGGGGCTAGAAATGGACTCTCTGGGGGTTCTTCCTCCGCTGCGATACTTGTTATGAGTGTTTTGTGGCAGAGGTGTGATGCAGATTTATTGAACATGTGCTATGTGCCAGGCCCTGTGTCTTTATGCACTGAGGCTATCAAGATGGAGAGAGGCAGCCCAGGGAGGGCTGAGATACCAACAGATGTTTCGGCATCAGGCAGAAGTGCTGAACTGGGGCAGGATGGGGTGTCCAGGGGGGTCAAAACGGTTTGGAATTTTAACTTTTGAGCTCTTGGATACAGGACTCAGGCATGTCTTTAATTTCTCCTCCTCCAGCACCCATATGTCTTTTTTTTTTAAATTTTTTTTTTCCTCTGTGCTGGGGATGGACTCCAGGGACTCAGACATGCTAAGCAAGAGCTCTGCCACTGAGCTGTACCTCAGCCCCCATGTCTTCACTTTTCTTAAGCTAGGTGGGGTGTGCCCCTTCTACATAGCTAAAGTTTTTTTAGGGAGGCAGAAAGTGCACTTGAGGGTGTTGAGGAAGAGCTGCCAGGGCCCTGGGCTGGAGGAGCCAAGTCACTCTTATGCCTCCAGCTGCTCTCAGCCGCCAGCAGCCACTTGGAATGGGTTTTGGCTCCTGGAATGTTCTACACGCAGCACCCTCCCTGGCCCCACCTCTCCCGCCCTTCTGGATTCCCTTGCCTGGGGTGGGCCAGGCTGGAGGTTCAGGTGAGGGTGGGCCGGGTCCAAACATGCCATTGGAATTAGCAAGAAAGGATCAGAAGGAAATTTTCCGTCTTGTATCACTCCATCCTAGCTGTGGGGGGTGTTGTCATTCCCAGTTCTCAGAGGAAGCCACGGAGTCCAGGAAGGCTCTAGTAAGTGAAAGAAGGGGGAGCCCACAGGTGTATGTGGCCCTGGGGTGGGAGGGAGAGAACCTGAGGCATAGACAGAAACAGGAAGCCTTTTGGATAAGGAAATCTGAGCCTGAAGACCGGGAAACTGATGTTTGGCTCTGAGGGTTGGTTTTAAAGTTCAGGAGGTGAACTCAGGAAATCGGAGAACTTCCCAAGGGCCCCACGTCTCTGGGCTATGAAGCTCATCCTGACCTGATTTGGGGCTGGAGGGGCAGGAAGAGGTGGCTGACCCAGGAAGAGGACGGAGGGGGAAGAGAAAAGAGGTGGAGAGCAGGGGCGGTGGCTGGGTGGGGCAGGTCTCTGAATGGTCTTGGTGCAGTTGGCTGCCTGACCCACAGGGCTGTTTCCTGACCTTGTGGGGGGCGCACTTGCTGCTGCTTCTCCAGTTCTGTCCCAAAGGGACTGGGGGAGGGGCTGATGGCACTGACGCCTTGAGAACTTGGCCAGCTTGGGGCTTCTGGCGTCTCAGGGTTTCTAGGCATGGTCCCACCAGCCCTCTATGCCAGCTCCCCACAGGCTGTGGAGCCACAGGGCAAGGAGCCTGAGCCATGCAGTAGAGGGGTCAGTGCTGGGTATGCAGAAGAGATAGAGAGAGACTGAGATGGAAACGTGGGTGGGAGAAGAGGGAGAAGTAGGCAGCCATCCAGGGGGTCACCTGTGCAGGTTTCTTCTTGGGCTCCAGGTAATAAGAATGAATGTGCACCTCTTAGGTCTTGCTGCTGGGTACCTCCTTCCGGATGGGCTGCAGGGTGAGTTTTGTGTGTCCACGAGTCTGTGGGACAGATGCACTGAGCCCTGCTGTGTACCAGCTGCTGTGTGAGGCACTGGCTGTGTTGACACTCTTTAGGCACAGAGGGCTGGTGGGACCATGCCTAGAAACCGTGAGATGCTAGAAGCCCCAAGCAGCCCGGAGCAACCAAGGGGCAGGTGGACAGGTGCTGTATGTTGCACGGACCTGAGCGAAGCCATACTGAGGAAGTTTTCCCAGAGAGTGGCTGGAGGCAGTGAGGGATGAGGAGGGTGGACTCTGGCATGGGTCTCCTTCACACTTCTGTGGCTGTGACTCTTTTTAATGGTTCCTTTGCCAAACTGGGTTACCACCCCAGGACTAGGAACCAGTTCCCCAACACCAAACCATGGATACCCAATATTAAATGGTTGTATGTGCAGTGGGTAAGGCAGGTTCCGGACCAGTCTCCCACGTCCCTAAGTGGGCTCTGCCACTTGCTAGCAGTGTGGCTGGTGCGAGGTACTTACATTCTTCAAATTGTACTTCCTTCACATGCTTGCAATTTGTATAATTATAGATAGCCCTTGGGAGTTGGCACTCCGTTGCTGATGGCTGGCATGCTGGGTAGCAGCCAGTTCTTTGTGTCCCCCTAAGACTGTGGTCCTGCTTTAGACTACCCATAACTGCATTGCGAGCGTAGAGACTGGGGTGCTGGTGTCCATGGCCACACATTGACTTTGTGTTCTGGGCAAATTTGCTCCACCTCTCTGGGCTTAGGAGACTGGTTAGATAGATCAAGGGTCAGCAAACTCGGACAGCTGGCCAAATGCTGCCTGCCAACTATTTTTGTAATGAAAATTTTATTGCAACACAATCACCCCCACATAGTTAGCCACTGTCTAAACTTTCAGGTTACGACAGCAGGGTCATGTAGTTGCAACAGAGGACCCTCTGACCCACCATACCTAAGACATCGACCACTGGGTCCTTTATAGAATAGCACACCAGCCCTGGCTCAGCCCCTGCCACATCTCTAGCTTCAGCAGAGCCTTGGGCTGGGTGGCACAGAATTTAGGCCTTCTTTGTTGCGTTGGCCTGGGGCTTCTATGAGGTGCATGGTGGCTGGGCTGTGTGAGGCCTTGCTGGCTTTGTCCATAAGCTGGACTCCAGCTTGAGTACCCAGGCAGCTGGTGCTGGGGCACCTTGTGCCTGGCGCCTGGGGTGGACCCCCTCCACCTGCACCTTTGAAGGCATTCTGTCCCCACCACAGCTTCAGAACCCCCTCTGCAAAGGCCCTGGTCTGAAGGACCATCCTTTGTGTCCACGGAGTCCTGTGTGCCTGCGTGTAGGATGGAGGAAGCTGTGTTACAAAGCGAGGTCACACAACTCCCCTGCCAACACCCCCCTGCCCCAGTGAGGCTTTCTTTGGGCTTGGGGGAGGGGTTTGCGTGAGTTGCCTGGACCCCCGTCCTCACACCCCTGAGGGGCTCAGTTGAGGGGCACTTGTCCTGCTCAGGGAGCGTGGCAGGCCTGGTCAGAGAGGGTTGCAGGCGCCTGGCCTCCCCAGGGCTGCTTGCCTCTGGCTTCACAGTATCTCAGGCTGGTGTTAGTGCACTAGGTGTGTGGAGTCAGGGCCTGTGCTTGGGTTTCATTCACTCTGGGTGGGGCAGGGGTGTTGTCAGGTTTGCAGGTGGCAGCCCTTCATGCATCTCTGGTCACGTCCCCATAGAAACTGCGTCTACTGCCTCTTGCTTAATACTGAGCTGGTTTCAGAGCTGGCCTTGGAGGCCTTGGAGGCCCTGAAGGGAGTAAGTGCTGGACTGGGTGCCAGGTGCCCTGGATCCCAGCAGTAATTAGTCATTTTACTCTCCAGTCTCCTCATCTGTCCAGTGGCCTTTCTGGCTCTTCCCTTTCCCTACTCTTCTTAAGCTATTCTGATCTGGGGATAATGTATATAGATGTTCTCTCTAAACTTAATAGAAGAAAATTGATTAGGAACATATTTGTTAAGAAGAGGAGTTGAACCTCAGTGCTTCCGAATGCCCAAGGTGGGCAGAGAATGTCTAGCTCCGCCTGGGAGCGGTTTGTCTGGTGTGGGTCTCTTGAGAAATGCTAAGTGCGTCAGGCAGAGGTGGGCTGGTGTGTCTCGGTATCCAGGCCACGCTGGGTGTGACTCCCGGGCACAAGTCTGTCGCTAGGTGAGTCCGCCTGTTTCTGGACTCCAGGCATGGGGAGGACCCCAGGGCTGCCCCAAGTTATGGGCCAGGTCAGGTAGAGCTCTGGGTCCACTCCAGCATCCGGGATGTGAGTGGTGCTTGGGAGGCTGGAAGGGTTCGGGGGGCCGGGCAGCAGGGGCAAGGAAACAAAGGAAGAGCCAAAGGGACGGCTGCCATGAACAGATGTCCTAGTTCTTGGGCGCTGAGTCTCTGATAGCTGTGTTGCAGAGTCTAGGATCTGCTTCTGGAAAGCTTCTCAAATGAGGCTCTGGGTCAAGGTTGTCTTCGGACAGGGTGGTTATGGGCAGGTAGGAGCTGCAGGAGAAGTGCTCTGATGTCAGCCGGGGCTGTTCCTGTGCTATCATTCCCTGAGGCTGGGCTCTGGGGAGATGTGGGGCCCTGGGTGGGGCCAACCCTGCACCCAAGGGATCTGTGCTCAGTCTCTGTCCTCTTGCTCCCTCCAGAATCCCGGAGCTACGTGGAGTCCGTTGCACGGACGGCAGTGGCTGGGCCTCGACCTCAGGATGCTGAACCCAAGAGCCTCAGTGCCCCAGCTGCCCAGGCCTATGGCAACGAGCTGCCCTTGAGGAATGGGACCCTGGGCAGCTCCTTTGTCTCCCCCAGCCCTCTCTCCACCAGCAGCCCCATCCTCAGCACTGACAGGTAAGCCCAGGTGGGAAAGCACTTTTCATGAGAGTCCTGGCCTGGAACAGGACAGAAGAGGCCTCTTGGATCTGCCTTGGGCGTGGGCAGAGAGAAATCATATCCAGATCGCTGCACCTTGCAAACCCCTTCATGGCACCTTGAGAAATTGTCCTCAAGGGCTAGCTCTTATGAGGAACTCAGGAATGAGTGAGCTCTCATTCCCGGGCTGCCCCAATTCCCTAGTTCCATGGAAGGAGTGAAATGCACCAAGGTGAATGAGGTCCTAACCACAGTCAGGACTCATACGCAGTGGGTGCTTCTGGGAGGCCAGGCACTTTGCCCATGCTTCCTGCAGATATGGGATCTTCACAGCAATCCCTGGAGGCCGGTCCCAGGGTCCCCACTTTTCAGAAAAGGAAAGCAAAGCACCATAGTAAAGTTGTTTACTCAAGTTCCTGCTGCTAAGCAGTGGCGGAAATAGGCTTCTGGGTGAAGGTGCGTGGTTCTGGGGCCTGCTCTTCACTCCAGACCTGTGTCACCATGTGGTGGGCATCCTTCCCTGGATGGGAGCCAGATGTGCCAAGGGCTGATAGAGAAGGAAAGTGTTGGAGCTCAGAGTGAGAGCCCATTACCTTTGGCTCGGGAAGCAGAGAGGATTTCTGAGGGCTGGGATATTTGTGGGCAATCCAGAAGGATGAGCAGAATGTGGTACAGTGAAGAAGGAGGGAGAGGGCATTTTGGAAGGACAGCACAGTGGGACCCAGGACTGGAGGTGTGCTGGGGGAGGGGCATTTTGATGGGTGGACGGCTGACATGGGTCCCTCCGAGGAACACCTAGCATTGGGGAGGGACGCTGGACAGTCCCTGCCCGCAGGTTCAGTAGAGGGAAGGCCCATGCGTGGGATGTGGAAGGAAGCTGCTCTGCTGGGGTGCGACGGGGGAAGATTTCGTGTCACGGAGAGGGGAAGCAACCTAGGAGAGGGAGATTGAGACCAGCGTGGGTGCCAGTGCAGGCACGGGACCAGGTTGTAGGACTGGCAGTAGAAGGGACTCGCCGCAGGCTGGGAGACTGCCTCTACGATCCCTTCCTGAGCCCACTCCCCTCCCTACCCTACTCTCCCATGGGCCTGCAAACATCCCAGCCACCTCCCTCTCTCCGCAGTTCTGCGGGTGGGCAGGCCCTATGCTGGCTCAGCACAGGACCCTCCCAGGTTCGCGCTGGCGGCTGCGTGAGCAGAGGCATTTGCTGTTTAAGAGTTCTGAAACCTTGAGCCAAGTGTGCCCCCAACCCAGTCCACCGCCCCAGCCTCTTGGTGGGCAAGGCTCAGGCGGTCTGGCCCCTGCACTGTCCCCTGGTGCTGGGGACTTCTCACCCACTTTCTTTGTGCTGTCCTGTTGGCTCTTCTCAGGACTCCGGAAGCCAGCATTTGTCCTCTGGGGTTAATCTTCTAGAACTCCATTTCAGCATCCCCACCCTGCTCTGCTCTGCCTGGTGCATCCTGCTCTCTCTCCCATTCCTCAGATTCCAGTTTTATTCCCTCCTGGGAAGTAGCCCCTTCTGGGGTGCAAGGCAGACTTTGTCCTGTCCTGTCGCCTGACCTTCTCTCTGCTCTTGGCTTTTGTCTGCCACAGTTCCATCCAACCTCCTATCACCCAGCTGATCCCACCCGGCTGGGCTGAGCAGCTCCCTGCCATGCAGGACCGCCCTGGGGCGTGGCCCACAGGCTGTGTGAGGACTCCGTGCCAGCCCGCAGACCTCCTCCCCACCACTGCTGCTTAGCCCTGTCCCTGTGCACCTTTGTCTCTACTGACACATCGTACATGGGTAGCGGTTTGGGTCTGAAGGCATCCCACTCTCTCTTCCCCCATGGAGAACCTCAAGAAGGAGAGTCCTGTCTCCCAGCTTGCAGGTCATCATGGTGTGTCCCCTGCTCCCTGGTGTCACTCCGTATAAACCTGCGCTACAGTTCACAGAGGGACCTTGGATTGTCCGAGTCTTCAAATTGGGAGCGACCTTGAGCTCATGCTCTAACCTCCCCATGGAGGAGAGGTCCCTCAGCCTCTGCTGAAGTTCTCCTAGTGACAGGAGTATTGGTGACCAGGTCTAATGCCTCGAAAGCAAACGCTAAAATGAGCTGAAATCGAAACTTCCCCCATGGTTCCATTTTTATTGTTTTTTTGAGCCAACCAGGAGTAAAAGCCCAGGCCTAGCATGCTCAGTGTCTAAGGATGACAGTATACCTGGAGAAACTGAGTCAAGGTGGGCCCTATTTGGAATGGGAGCTAGGTGATTTGGCTTCCTCTCCAGTGTGAGTTTCTGTGATGCTGGAGGCTACAACAGCCTTTACTTTTGATGGAGGAGATTTCTTGGTTTTGACTTATGTCTCAGCAGAGTAGTAAGCAGAGTGCGGTGGGGAAAATGTGGGCTTTGGAATCAGATACAGCTGAGTTGAAACCCTGGGCTGTTAGGACCTGTGTGGTTCTGAGTTTACTGTTTAACCTCTCTGACTCTCAGTTTCTTCTTCTGATGGATCTATAAGGTGATGTATAAAAGTCCTGACACGTAGGCAGACTACAAGTAGAGCTATTATCACTGCTATTAGTGGTTGGGAGCAAGCTGGGTACTCCCTTAAAGTCCCTCCTTCATTAACTGCCATCTGCTGACCTCTCGATCTGCTTCTCTCTCTAGCACTTCAGTGGGAAGTTTCCCGACAGGAGAGAACAGTGACCAGGGTCCCCGGACACCCACCCAGCCCTTGTTGGATTCTGGCTTCCGCTCCAGCAGCCTGGGGCATCCCAGCCCTGTGGCCCAGAGAAGTTACCAGAGTTCTTCTCCTCTCCCGGCTGTGGGCAGCAGCTACAGCAGCCCTGACTACTCACTTCAACAATTCAGCTCCTCTCCGGAAAGCCAAGCCCGGTCTCAGTTCAGCGTGGCCAGTGTCCACACGGTGCCTGGGAGCCCTCAGGCACGCCATAGGACAGTGGGCACTAATACGCCCCCTAGTCCTGGCTTTGGCCGGAGGGCCATCAACCCTGGCATGGCTGCTCCCAGCAGTCCCAGTTTGAGTCACCGCCAGGTCGTGGGTCCACCAGGCCCTGGTTTCCATGGGAACACAGTTCCCAGTCACCAACCCAGTGCAGCAACCACTCCTGGGAGCCCCAGCCTGGGCCGGCACCCAGCAGGCGGCCACCAGGTCCCAAGCCCCCACAGCAATGTGGCCACCACCCCAGGGAGCCCCAGCCTGGGCCGGCACCCTGTGACCCACCAAGGCAACCTGACCTCCAGTCTCCATGGCAATGCAGTAGCCAGCCCTGGAAGCCCCAGCCTGGGCCGGCACCTGGCAGGGTCTGGGTCCATGGTTCCTGGCAGTCCCAGCTTGGACCGGCATGTGGCCTATGGTGGCTACTCTACTCCTGAGGACCGGAGACCCACACTGTCCCGACAGAGCAGTGCCTCCGGTTACCAGGCACCTTCCACGCCCTCCTTCCCTGTCTCCCCTGCCTACTACCCGGGCCTGAGCAGCCCGGCCGCCTCGCCCTCACCTGATTCTGCAGCCTTCCGGCAAGGGAGCCCCACACCGGCCTTGCCAGAGAAGCGGAGAATGTCTGTGGGCGACCGGGCAGGCAGCCTCCCCAACTATGCCACCATCAACGGGAAGGTGTCCTCCTCGCCCGTCACCAGTGGCATGTCCAGTCCCAGTGGCAGCGGCACTGTCTCCTTCTCCCACACTCTGCCTGACTTCTCCAAGTACTCCATGCCAGGTGGGCCTCTCCCTTCTCTGTGCACCTCTCTCTCCAGTGATGAGCTGAGTCCAAGAGTTAGGATCTCTGCTCTGCTCTCTGTTCTGACAGTCTCTTTGCTGACAACCTGGGATGAGTCCCTGACTCTGGGACTCCATTTCCTATTCCTGAAACAGGAGCTAGAGGTGTCCTCCAACAGGGTGAGGATGGGATGCACGTGATGATGAGGCTGATGGATATGATAATGGTGAATAGCATTACTGCTAGGGTACCCGCACCCTCAAGCCACCTGGGAGCACATGCTATGTGCCAGCCTCTTCACTAAGTACTATCTCATTTAATCCTCATGGCTCCTGGTAAAGTAGATACTATTATTCCTTTTTACACAGGAGAAAACTGAGGCTTATAGAGACTCTGTTATTTGCCTAGAGTCATACAGTTAGTAAGTGGCAGAGCTAGGCTTCCAATTCAGGTCCATACTATCTCAAACTAGTGCCCTTTATCATGTGTCTGCATTGAGAGGGTTACTGTGATTTAGCATAACTTGGAAAACATCCTTTTCAAACTTGGACCTGTTTTCCTTTGGCCAGCCCCAGCATGTGCACATCACTAATAACAGGTCTGGATACGACGTGGGCCCAGGCTGAGGACTGGGCTTAGTTTCTACAGACCTGGCTTCTACGGTCCAGGCAGTTTTCCACATTGAATTCCTCGCTCGCCCGTAGAACTTGGCATATTTGCCTCCACTTAGCTCCTTATCTAAATCCAAAGGTCAAGGCCTTGGGTGATCTGCAGTTTCTCAACCAGATTGGAACCTCTCTGCGGATAGCTCCGGATAGCTCCAAGGCCCTGCTTGTTCAGAGCAGATTTAGAATATTTTGGGCAGCCTGGGATGGGGCCTAGCGACCTAGATTCTCCTTCTGTTACTCCCAGGTTCTGCCCTGAGCCTGCCAAGTTTGGACACCTAGAGTGACCCAGCACCCCCCTGCTTCCTGCCACCCACTGGGGACATCTGGTTCTCAGCCCCTCTCCTTGAAGGATGCAAAACTTCTAGTAGTTGGGACACTTCCTGTTTCCCACCATCTTCCCTGCTTAAAATAGTTTTGGAGTCAACACAGGAAGGCACATGGGACTGCGGCCGCCCCTGACAGCTCATTAAGCAGGCCTGAGCAACAGCCAGGACGCTTCAGAGCAGGGACAGGCAGCCTGCAGCCACCCAGCCACCCGGCTGCAAGGCCTTTGGCACACAACTGTGAGCCCACTCCCAGCCCTCTGGAGGCAGGTCCCAGAAGCCCAGGGAGCATAAGTCACAAGTGGCATTGATGGAGCACTGGAGTCTCTCACCTAGTGGCCCCTGGCCTGCCCTCTTAACCAGACAGTGTCCTGAGCACAGGGTCCCTCTGCTCCAGTCTCTCCCTGAAGGAAGAAGAGGGAAGATGTGGAATTGGAATTTTCCTTTTCTCTTCTTCCTCCTTATCTTCCCCCACCCCTTTTCTTTTTGTTTTCTTTGGTGCCAAAAGAGGAAGGAACACAGGGGGACAGGAAGAATTAGTTCTTGTGTTCCACAGCACAGTGGGCTAACTCTTGTTCACAATAACCTATTGGATATGAGGACTAAAGAGAGGAGGTCAAAGGCACCAAACAAGAAGAAATGATGTGATGGAAATGCTAATTATCCTGCTTTAATCAGTGCCCATCATCTGCATATATTATGCTAAATTCCATAAATACACACATGCTGATTCCGGAGAAAAATGATGTAGGAAGAAGTTGGAGAGCTAGGACTTCACACCTAATCCTGAAGATAGGCTGTAGCTGGTGTGGCTGGTGCTCACCTGGCCCCTTACCTGGGAAGGCCACCATCTGTGACCTGTGCAAGTCCACTGCCCTCCAAACCTCTCTCTTCATTGTAAAATCACACATTTGAACTCGGTTTTGTCTGAGCTAGCTCCAGAATGTAAAGTTCTAGAACAGATCCTATTGCCTGAAAAGGGGCTGGGTAGGAGGGGCCAACTGCCAGAGAAGTGTGGAGTGTGGCATCTGCAGATGGCCTCTGCATTCTAGGCCTGTCCCTTCTGTATTTGTTGCAGGCCAGGAGTGACTTTTTTTTTTTTTGCCCTGTGTGATTGCAGGACACCACCTTTCCATGTGGGAAAGGAGGAGGGGATCAGGAAGAGAGGACAAAAAGGGCTCTTCCTGCCCCTGCCATCAGTTATGCCATAGTGGGGAGGTTGGGCCTGTGGAGATAGGGAGCCGAGGGTATATCTGAGCTTGTGTGTGTGAAGGGCCACAGGAGGGATTTCCTGAGAATCTGCTTGGGGAAGGGGATGCTGGGAGCAGGCAGGCTTTGGGCTGGCTCTATGGGAACGCCCAGCCATCCAAGATGGCGGGTGGGGGTGGGTGGGAAACCCTGCTGCACTCTGGGATGTTCGAGGACACTAGCTTTCTGCATTTGCTTTCTGGGGCTGCCATCCATGAAAAGTACCATACACTTGGTGGCTAAAACAACAGATGTGGATGCCAGGAGTCCAATGCCCAGGTGTCGCAGGGCGGGTCACCTGTGGAGGCTCTGAGGGAGCCTGTGCTTCTGGCCCCCCTCTCCGCTCAGGTCTGGAGATCCTTGGTGCCCTTGGCTGGTAGCTGTGCCAGCCCAGCCTTGCCTCCATCATCCCATGGTGTCGTCCCCCATGTGTCCCTGTCTCTTCTTTTTGGGACACCAGCCCTATTGGATTAAGCTCTCCAGCATGACTGCGTCTTAATTTCATTCCATCTGTAAAGATCCTTTTTCCAAATAAGGCCACATTTATGGGTTTTAAGGGTTAGGACTTATTTCAACATGTCTCTTCAGGGGACATAAGTTAACCCATAACACTTTCCATTCTTCTCCTTTAGACAACAGTCCTGAGACGCGGGCTAAAGTGAAATTTGTCCAGGATACATCCAAGTATTGGTACAAGCCTGAGATCTCCAGAGAGCAGGGTGAGTAGTGGTTGGTGCTGGTGGTCCTGTGGCCCATCAGATGACACAGCTGGCTGCTGCTCACCGCATCTGCCTTGTGCAAGGAATCGAGTGGACTCATTCCTCTTTGCAGTAGGGAGTGGTCACAGAGAGGAAGCTGGGATCAAAATCAGATAGTAAGAAGCACTTACCACAGCAAAGGGGAGGCTGGCAGAAGCAGTGGTTTGAATGATCTTTGCAAGAGTCCAGCAAAACTTTGGTTTTCCTGGGAAAGTAGAAGGCCAGCCAAGAAAATATGAAACCTAAGCTCTCTGTCTGTATGATGTGGGAGATTTTTTCATTTTATAGAATATAAACAAATGAAGTTGGGAATACGGGAATAAAGATAGGGCCCTAAGTGTTCTCAAGGAAAGTCTGGGTGTGGGTGTGGGTGAGCAATCACCGCCAGACCCATCTGGACAGCTGCCTGTCTTTGTAAATAAAGTTTTATTGGAACACAAGCACACCCGTTCATGTACATTGCAGTCCTGCTGCTTTTAGCTGCAGGGATAGATTTGAGTAAGTGTGGCAAACTGCATGGCCTGAAATATTTACTATCTGGCCTTTTACAGAAAAAGTTTGCCCACCTCAGCACAGGAGGGCTCTCAGGAGTGTTTAAATTCTGACTTTAGCAAATGTCATCTCATCGAAGAGAAAACGGAGTTCTATGGGCCCTAGGGGACTTAGGCAAGCCAGGGACACCAATTTCATGTGCCCTCTTCTCTCCTGGTTCAGCCATCGCACTCCTTAAGGATCAGGAGCCAGGGGCCTTTGTCATCCGCGACAGCCACTCCTTCCGAGGGGCTTACGGGCTGGCCATGAAGGTGTCTTCGCCCCCTCCGACCATCATGCAGCAGAATAAAAAAGGTGACATCTTTTTCCAGAATGGACCCTTCACAGTGTCTTTAAACCTAGAGGCACTGGAGGGACCCAGGGTGCTGAGCAGAACCCTGACTCCCACAGAGCTGGTCCCAGATAAATAGTTCTTCAGAAGAGCGAGTCTTAGACTTGTGATGGTAGCATCAGGGGACAGGAAAGCAGGATCATCGGGACCCTGTGGCGGTTTGTCCTGGAGGGTGGGAGAGGAGCAGTAGTGGCCTCTCCATTCCACAGGGCTCTAGGCTCCTGATCTCTGTGACCCTTTTTCCTGTCCTAGCCCCAAAGTCATGAAGTCATGAAGCTGAGGTGGGAGGTGACTGGGGGACACCGCGAGGAGTGACCAGTTCTCATTTCTTTCTCTTCATCCCAGGAGACCTGACGCATGAGCTGGTTAGGCATTTCCTGATAGAGACCGGCCCCAGAGGAGTGAAGCTCAAGGGCTGCCCCAATGAGCCAAACTTCGGTGAGCTGCCCCACCTCCGTCACGGCGGTCGGATTGCAGAGTCTCACTCTGTTCTGGGTTCCCCTGGGGCCTGAGCCCAAGTTCTCTCCCACATGGACTCTGCCAACCTTGTTGGACTCGGCAGAGAAAACAGTCACTTCCCTCTGTCCTTAAGCCATCAACTTACTTTCCGTGTTTGTCCTTCCAACGGAGGCGGATCATCACCATGATCAGAGTAACACCCGTAAGGGCAGCTGCCTTCCTTGCCACCTACCATGTGGCAGTCATGGCCAGGTGCTTTATATTCTTTCTGACCTCATGGCATTGTCCCTACCTTGCACACGAGGGACCTGTAAGTTAGACTTACCAAAGAATGCATAGCTAATGGGTGACTCAGCTGGGATTTGATGCCACAGTTCTCTGATACTTCTCCCCTGTTTTGAGAGGGTGGGAATCACTGGGGACACTTGGAAGACAAGTTAGGAGGAACTTTCTGTAAAGAAAAGTTGTTAGGTCACGATATGACTGCTAGAGTGAGTCTTTGGAATCTTCTTCCTTGAATCTTGCTAAAAAAGAGGGAGTGAATTTTCAGCTCTGATCGAGGGATGAGAGAGGGGAAGTAGAGAAGCTGAGGGGTGGGGTGGAGCTCAGTGGTAGAGAGAGTGCTAAGCATGCGCGAGGCCCTGGGTTCCATCCCAGCGCGTGCGAGCGAACACACACACACACTCACTCACACTGTCTTACATACTCACACGCACACTCATTCACACGTGCACTCAGATTTTCTCACACTCATACGCATACACACACATAATTCTCATCCATACTTTCTCACATACTCACACTCACATGCATACTCACACATACACATACACACACGCACAAACAACTCACACACTCTCACACACACACTCATACTCACAAGCACACTCACATGCACTCACATTCTCTTACGCACTCATATGCATACACTGTCACACACAAACACATAACTCTTACATACTCACAAACATGCTCACACACTCACCCACACATACACATACACTCACACTCACAAACAACTCACACACACTCTCTCACATACTTACACTAACACACACTCACACACACAGGCTCATACACACACACACACACTCACACATATACATACTCACACACACACATACATACTTGCACATACAGAATCTGGGTGGGGGTGAGATTTCCTGGCATTTCCTCCCTGCTCTTACTTGACCCCTGACTCCCTGACACTGCCCTGATGTGCTGTCTCGCCCTGCAGGGTCTCTGTCCGCTCTGGTCTACCAGCACTCCATCATCCCGCTGGCTCTGCCCTGCAAGCTTGTCATTCCAAACCGAGGTAGGACGTGAGACTTCTCACTCACCAAGTGCACCCGTGAGCCGCCTGTTCATGCCTTGCCCAGCAGCCACTCCAGAATGTGGACCAGGGCTGGAGGACACTGGTCATTTTGCCAAAGTGGGGAAATTCAAAACCTCTCTCTCTCTCACACACACACACACTTTTAGTTCCTGTTCAGAAAGAAGGAAAAGTTCATTCAAGAGTTAAGCTCCAGGAACATATAAATTGTCTTCCCAGATTGTTCTAGAAAATGCTCTGGAGGCTTTAAGAAATTCATCCTGAATTCTCAGAATAAGCCTCATCCCAGGGGAGGCCTGAGAAGTGGGAGGGTCACAAGAGGTTGAGATAAAACCTCAGATGTTAGTTGGCAATTTTTTATCTATCCAATTCAATTTGCTGAATTATTAATAATAATTGACCAACATTATTAGCTTAAAAGTTCAAATACAGCTTAAGTAGCATTATTATCCACACAATTTAGGCACTAATGAAATTATATTTTAATGGAGTTTACTATAGTAGTTTAGCAATTATAAAACTGTTTGATTTTGAATTGTATAAACCAACGGTATGGTCCCCAGCATCTCCTGGGAACTTGTTAAAATGCCAGTGTTCTCAAACTCCATATCATTAGCAACTCTAGGTCCATCCCAGCAATCTGCCTTTTAACGAGTCTGCACACCAAAACATAAGGAGCACTGGACAACAAGGCTTGATTCTTACTTTTCATTCTGATTTTTTAAAAAAATGTTTTATTGTTGGACTCAGTGGTGCACACCTGTAATCCCAGCTACTTTGGAGGCTGAGGCAGAAGGATTGCAAACTCAAGGCCAGCCTCAGCAACTTGGAAAAACTGTCTCAAAATTAAAATAACGTAAAAGGCTGGGGATGTAGTTCTGTGGTAGAATGCACCTGGGTTTGAAAAAGAATATTGAAGTACAGTTGAAATAAAAATAATAGTATGTAGTGTGGATAATGTGCTTTGATATATGTACACATTGGGAAATGGTGAAATCAAGCTACTTGACATGTCCGTCACTCAGTTCTCACTAATCTCAAACGTACAGTTGAGCTGCCTCACTGGTGCGATGAATTAGGGCATTTACTGATCTTCACAAAGGCGCATCTATGCAAAACACCAACAGTGGCTTGAAGCCTTGCTTTTTGCCAAGCAGTGGTCTAAAAGCTGTGTAGGGAATGTCTCAAAGCCCAGTGTCGTGAGTACCACTTAGCAAGTGGGCTGAGGGCTCATGTCCAGCTGTGGTGGACTCCAGAGCTGTCGACCAGTGTGCTGGGCTCTTAGGTAATTGTTGGACGTTTACCCTGCACGTAACCCAGTGCCTACTGCCAGGGCCTGCTGTGTCCGTTATACAAAGCGGTTGCAGAACTTAGCTTTATGAGGTGAATTTTTGTTTCAGACCCCACAGAGGAATCAAAAGACAGCTCAGGCCCTGCCAACTCAACCACGGACCTGCTGAAGCAAGGAGCTGGTGAGTGGTCCCCGGAGACTGGATCCCTGCCCTCTCCTTTCTTGCCACCTTCCTGCCCTGTGCCCTCCTGCAGGTGCAAGTTGGAAGTCTCTCCCAGACCCAGATGCCCCTGGGCAGATCATGTTTCTATGCGCAGATGCTCGAGGCTGCCCTGAAATTCATCTGCTACCTTTTTCCTGAAGAGTGGACCTGGGGTACTGTCTCCACCCACTCCAGCCCGCTAACTCCTACTTGGGTCCATTTCTTCCAGCCTGCAATGTGCTTTTCATCAATTCCGTGGATATGGAATCACTCACCGGGCCGCAGGCCATCTCCAAAGCCACATCTGAGACGTTGGCTGCTGACCCCACGCCAGCTGCCACTATCGTTCACTTCAAGGTCTCTGCCCAGGGAATCACACTGACTGACAACCAGAGAAAGTAAGCCTTCTCTACCTGCTCCTGTGTTGGACTGTCCTTCCTGCAGCCCATCCATCCGTCCACTTACCCACCTGCTCACCAACTGGTTCATCCCTTGCAGCCATTCACCCATCTATTTTCCCATCCATCTGTATTGCATCCATTCTTCATCAGACTAGTTACTCATCCAACCAACCTTCCATCCATCCATCCATCCATCATCTTGCTCCTCCACTTATCAATTGATCCATTTGCATCCATCCATTCCATACTTATCCTCCACACCCATTTATCTCTTCATTTGTCTGTGTTTCCATCTGTCCGTCTGTTCTTTCGTCTGTCCATCCACCCTTCTACAAGGATTTGCCTGCACTGGGCATTCAGTTATCAATACAACTGTTAAAAAGTCCCTCTTTACAGGAGCAGAGTCCTTCCTCTCAGGCTCTCTCCTAACCATGTCCCTGACCCATTTCTTTCCTCCTTCAGGGTCCCCCCATTTCTTATTCCTCAGTGTCCGTTTCTTTCCCAATCCCTAGCATTGGGGTCTTGTTTCTGGGACATCCATCTGTCCCTATGCATCGCTCGGGTCTTGATGTGAGCAAGTCAGGCCATCTTGCTCCTAGCAAGAGCGTGACCCATGGCAGGCACAGGTGGGCTGACCTGCAGCTAGAGGGTGGGAGGAAGCAGTCACTCCAGCGCTCATTCTGTTTACCTGATGTCTGTACCGCAGGCTCTTCTTCAGACGACACTATCCCCTCAACACTGTCACCTTCTGTGACCTGGATCCACAGGAAAGAAAGTAAGTCTCTCGGAAGCACCTCCTCTCTCAGCCAGCTCCGTGCCGCTGGGTGGTGTGCGCGTGCACACTGATGTGCATGTTCTTGGTTCAACTGGAAGATCTGTCTGTGTCCGGAGGAGCATGAGTAAATGTGTCGGGCATTTTTCGAATCTTCCCCTCAGATCTGGAGACCCTCCTGGGACCCAAATGGCCAATTTCACCCTCTCTGCTCCTTCCCTGCCCCTGAAGCTGTTTCCCCTCGCCACTCTGAGGAGGGCGTGTTGGGAGGTGGCCTGCAGTGTTTTCTCCACCTTGAAAGTCTCTGGGTGATCTCAGGCTTTTGTCTCCCAGCTGTGGGGGTTCCTCTGCTTTCCCAGAAGGTCTGGTAGAGGCGGGCAGTGCTGGGGAGAGGCACAGTGATTCACCCCAAGACCGCTTTCTCT
>PVKS010013018.1:0-52060 GCA_004027875.1 Aplodontia rufa | reverse complement strand
GTTTCCTACAGAAATGGAGAGTATCATGGACTATGATTCCTCAGACAAGGGTCTCATATCCAGAATCTATAAAATACTCAAAAATGTCAGCTACAAAATCACCAACAGCCCAGTTGATAAATGGGCCAAAGAGCTAAACAGAGACTTCTCACCAGAGGACATTGATCAAGCCAATGAATACATGAGAAAGTGCTCTAAACCATTAGTAATCAGAGAAATGCAAATGAAAACCACACTAAGATATCACCTTACACCAGTCAGAATGGCAAAGATGAAGAAAATAAACAACAATAGATGCTGGAGGGGCTGTGGAGAGATAGGCACACTAACACACTGTTGGTGGAGCTGCAGGCTGGTACAGCCCCTCTGGAAAGCAGTATGGAGAATTCTTAAGAAATTAGGGATGACTCCACCATACAACCCTGCTATTCCACTCCTGGGTATCTTTCCAGGGGACTTAGAATCAGCACATTACAGTGACACAGCAGTATCGATGTTCATGGCAGCACAATTTACCATTGCTAGGCTATGGAAACAACCCCGGTGTCCCTCACAGGAAGAATGGATCCAAAAACTGTGGTACATTTATACCATGGAATATTACACAGTAATTAGAAACAATGACCTTGCAGCCTTTGAGGGTAAATGGATGGTTATGTAAGAGATCATGATGAGTAAAATCAGCTTAACACAGAGATCTAAGGGTCGATTGTCTCCACTCATAGGTGGAGGTGGGGACTAGACCCTGGACAGTGAGAAAGTTGGTCTAGTAACATGAGTTAAATCTAGATAAGATGTAATGCTTTACAATCTAATACCTTTTTTTTAGAATTATAAAGGGAAAGGGAAGGGAGGGATAAGGGAGGGTAATTGGGGGGGGCACTCCTGGAGATAACTGCAATATCCAGAATATTTACACATTTTATACACATTTTATATTGTTTTGTTAAAATCGTGTAAGGTTGTTCAAAAAATAATAATAAAAAAATAATAAAAATAATAATAATAAAAAATAAATAAATAAAAAAAATAAAATCTTATGTCACATATACCTAAAAAAATGAAGAAGAAAAAATAAAAATAAACAAAGGGAGATCAGTAGAAGAAAGGGACCAGGGAGTGGAAGGAGGTGAAGGAGAGGGGAAGAATTGGGGAGGTATATTGGCCAAATTATACTGTTGTATTATGTGCATTTATGAATATGTAACAACAAATTCCATTATTATGTACAACTATAGTGCACCAACAAAAAATGTGCAGGAAAAAAGACTAGCAATGGAACAACCACATGACTCAGCTATCCCACTCCTCCATACTTATCTCACAGAAAGTCAGGAAACTAACAATACATGGATATCCATGTTTGGAGCAGCACAATTCACAATAGCCAAATTATGGAACCAATCTAGGCACCTATCAACAGATTAATGCATAATGAAAATGTGGTGTTATATGGAATCTAAATCCATCATAAGGAACAAAATTATGTCATTTTCAAGAAAATAGATGGAACTTGAAAGCATTATGTTAAGTGATATTAGTCAAACCCAGAAAGTTGAGGGTAGTATGTTTTCTCTCATATGCAGACACTAGAAAGAAAAAAAGGAGGATCTCATGAAAATGGAAGAGGGACCAATAGAGAAAGACAGGAGGAGAGGCAAAGGGGAGGAACTAAAGAATGAAATTGACCAAATGATGCATATACAGATATGTAACAATAAATCACACAATTAAGTATAATTATAATCTACCAATAGGAAAAAAAAGAAAAGAAATTTCCATTTCCTCCAGCTCAGGTTGCTTCTTCCCCTGCATTAAATGGAAGGAGCTCATCTAGGATAAAACAAAATCTTCCTCTGACCTGAAGAGTAACTATTCAACCAGAGGCAGAGTTGGGATGGGGCCAGAACCTCAGCTCAGAGGGCTAACCGAGGAGAAATCCTAGACTCTCTCCCTGAGACTGAGTGATCTGGGCAGAGGGCCAGCAACACAGTGAGTAAATGGCAAGAAAAGAGAGAAGACAGGAAGGGGAGCTCAGTTTTCCACGGGTGGAGAAGTTGGCCCGACATCAACAACACTGAGAAAGATCTGAGTTTGCCAGAAGCAGCCCAGGAATTGTCAGAACTTTGTCTGAGGAAAGCTTCTGGCCCATTTCTTCCCACCATCCCATAAGAAGAATAGAAGTGGCTATATTTCTTCCTCTGTGAGATTAGAAACACAGAGATCTATTACTGCTATTCCTTCTCACCCCTTCAGGCTGATGATCTAGGACTCACATCTTATGTCCTTACCTGTAAAATCAGATAGCAGTAGTTCCCATGACGTCCCAGACCTCTACAGGCTTCACAGGAGAGGACACGAAGTTCATGGAACAGTGTAAGACGTAACACTTGCTCCATTCATGAAGTTGAATTTCATTTTCATCAGATTGAAATGTTACTTTTTGTGAAGCAAAACAGATTACTAAACTATAGCTCTTGGACTCAGGGCCCTGCTTACCTAGGCAAGCCCCCAAGGTCAACCTCAGCACAGATATAGGGTCCTGGACGCAGAATCACCCATAGCCCAATCTCTGCAGCCATCAGGACAAAAGCCCTAGGGAGGTTAAAAAAAAAAGTCAGCCCCTCTCATGGCAGTGCAGAGAGGAGGCTGCCTGGGTGAAAGCCCACACACATAACAAGGTATCAGAACTGCCCACTCTTCCCCTTGATCCCTCAACTACAGATACTGGAGTGAGAAAGGGTCAGCCCAGCCTAGCCCAGCAGAGCAGGGAATTCATACACCAAAGGCTCTGGAATCTGTATTTGTATTATCTGTGGGCATCAGGACCATCCCATTGGGAATCTAGAATAAAGGGCATCCATTAGGGTACAGAGGGTCTGTCCCAATAATAACCATTCTAATCCAGAGGACAGTCATCCCACAACTAGGTATCTAGACTCCATAGCAGAGTTTGGCAGCACCAGGTGTCTTGGCCCTTCCAGGCTACAGTGGAGAGGCGGGGCCAGATCCCATACATCCCCAAGCCCCTAGGTGACAGGTTATCCCTGGTGAGCAAGTAGGCCCCGGGTGCTGAGCCTCTCACAGAATCCTGAGATCAGGGATCCAGACCTCAGTACCTCTGGTTCTCAAAGCAGAGCTGAGATACTCCTAGAGTGCCTGAGAGTACCCAATTAACCTCAAGTGTCACCTCACTGCTTCCTTCCCTATGCCAGGTCATAGAAATGGCAACACTACATACTCCATGTCTAGGTTCCCAGAGAAGTAGAACTGGCCTCTTTGTGGCTCATGGAGGTTCCATGGGATGTAGCTGGAAAGGGAATAAGGAAGTACAATTACTATTTTATTTATTTCCTCCAATTTTTATATTAACCCCAAACCGAATCAAACCCTAGAGTAGCTTTATGTTATAATGACTTAAAGTTTCCAATAGAAAATAACCTCTATCACAGGAACAATGATTATCTTTAACAGTCCCTTTTTCTATTGTGCAATTGTGGTTCAAGGTGTCAGTTATCCTAGGATTCCATATTTCTCGGATTTACATATAATTTCTCTTACTCACCATCCCGTTCTTCATAACATTTGCTAAATATATACAGAAAAAGAAAAAGCATAACAAAAATGTGTACATCTGCCCAATAATACTTGCTAAGAATTAACCAAAGTAAAAAGAGAGAAAGAGTTTCTATGAGGATAAGAAAGATGCAGTCCAGGAGGGTACAGCCTTTAGGGCCCCTGCTCACTCAGGATAATGTGTAATGTATGAAGTAAGATGAGTCTCCAGAGTCAAAGGACATGTGTAAAATCTGTATTGATGCTGTTTTCATATGCTTATAGCTACACATTGTGAGAAAAGAATGAAAAAAAAATGTTGAAAGCTACTTATAAGTGACTTTAAGGAAAATTGCTAAAAACAGAAAGATGAAAGATATCAATAAGCCAAAATTACACTAGCAAAACTAATAGTATGCAAATAATTTTAAGGCAATACTGGCAAATGAATAATGTCAGTGTTTTTAAATAAAAATAAAATGAATGATCCATCCAAGAAATGTATTGCAGAGGACATTTACATTTTACAACGTGACCATACAATAAATGTTACAGTGTAATTTTCAATTTCTAAAAGTCTGTGGTCATGGGAATCAGCCAAATGTTGTAGCCAGTGTCTCCACAGCCTGAGTGAAGTAAAGCCTAGCTCTGCTGTAATTATAGCAATTGTCGCTGTCTGGCTTTGGGAAAGTGACTCAACCTCTGTTGGACAGAGTGTTCTTATCTACAAAAGATTAAAACATCACTCAAAACAGACAATTGCTATGAGGCAGTGAATTGATGTTGTCCAGGGTTTAAAGCATGTCTGGTCATGTATAAGTACTATATGAGTATTTCACAAATAACTAAAATTGGTCATCCTACTTGATAGTGTCAGCTATATTGACATTAGCAATTCTATTTTCTGGAAATGGCAGAATCATGATCCTAATGATAGTCTTCTCTGCCTTCTCTCTGACCTTTAGGAACATAGCTCTCATGAAGTAACTAACATAGACCATCTTACATGCAGACCGAACAATGTAGCCTTCTGCAGAAGTCTCTCTTTGGATCATCCTTCATCCATCATGATTGACTCCTGGCCTTTTAAGTTTCAATATTCAGTATAAATGGATCTGTAATTCAATGTGAATTTTGTTTGGGCATGATTTTCATTTGACTGGTCATCTGCTCACAAGCAGGATTCTAATTATGACTTCAGAAGGATGTACACATTCACAGCTGCATGGACATACCCATAAAACATGCTGGGAAGAGCCCTATCCATAGAATGAAACATGGGCTCCACACAATCTGCCTGCATTTCACACATTCCACAGCATCCTGAGTGAGCTAATTAAACTGTGTACTCAGTCTCTTTCCCTGCACAGTTGGAATTGCATTATCCATCTCACAGGACAGTCCTGAGGACCAAGAGATTGTGAGTATGATAGAAAGTTCATGGTCACCAGCACACACCACATGCAGGCTGCCTTTTGTCACTATGTGTTTAATTGTGGTGAATTATTCTAATTGGCTAAACTAGGTTTCTTTCTGACACAACTGATGAGGACATGTGTATGCCAAGCATTGCGATAGGCTTTTTCCATATAAATAAGATAAAGGTTTTATCTTCTTTAATCATCAGCACAAACTTATAAAACAACCTTATTATTCTGCCTATTTACAATGGAAGGTGCTAGGCCTGACATGGGACAGCGAGTAGGAGGCAGATCTGTGCTGCAGGCTCAATCTACCTTACTCTAACTCCCTACATCTCAGACATTATACTACAGTGTTCCCTTAAGGCCATTAAACTTCACTTAGTGATGCTGGTATTTCCTTACTCATTCCTTTTGTGACATCACATACATAAATGGAAGGTGTTTTTAAAGTCCTTATGCCTGTAAGTTTGTATTTATCCATAAATATGCCTTGAGCATTCTGTTATTAAACTGAGTGCTCCTAACTGACCCAATGAATCCCCAATTAGACAGATTCCTGATAAATCATCAACTCCCTTATATTTGTTCTATTAACCCTTATCCAAAGCTTTGATCACTCAGGAAAGTATGGTACCTGATATCTCAATAAAAAGAATGTGCTCTAAATGATTATTCAAGAGATAGCTCCTGACACTGCACTTGAAACATATTCCAGGAGTCCCAGGGTTAGCAGGTGATTGAGGCAGAAAGGCATTACTCACGTGGTGACAGTGTTGAAGCCACAGGCTTTCAGCTTCAACAAGCGGTCCCTCCAGTACTCCCTAGGCACCCGGAAGTAATGGATGGAACCCCCAAAAATGAAAAATTTGTGACCCTCCAGGGTGAAGTATGAACGCCTTCCACATGTTCTTCTAGTACCAATACCCTTAGATCGTTCCTTCAGTGTGAGAGGGCTCAAGTGAGACCAGTTAAACCTGCATAGAGAGGGGAAGGAAGAAAGAAGGAAGATAAACAGGAGAGCTTGCTGCAACCCTCAAGAAAAAGAAAGTTCCTATTTTCAGGAACTGCCTTGTGCATGCTGTGCACGTAACTTTCACCTGGAAGAGAGAAAACTTCCCTTACTCCCCCAACTCAGGCAAACCTGGACAGAGATTGATCCACTTTTCCAGACAAAAGATTCTCTTTAAGGCAAGGAGCAAAACCTGATAAGATAATTGGCAGAAATAAGATGCCCAGGATTCTTTTCCAGGATACGCAGGAGCTGCAGGGAGAAAAGTATAACAGTGACATTATGAAGACATTGACCTCCTCAAGCTCCAAGGACCAGGAAGCTACTCTAGAATCCTCTACAGAATGACCGTCACAGTCAGGCCTTCTCTTGGGGGAAGCCTAAGGTGAAGGAGGGCTGCAGCCCCACCTGGCTCCACCCAGGTTCTCCCACCACCAAGACGGACAGGAACAAGGCAGAACTAGGCACTGAGGGAGGGGGGTCAGGGAAAGTTGGGGAAGAAAGGGGACCCCATGACAGGTGGGGCACTCTATCCACAGAGTCCGGGAAGGAAACAGGGTGCAGTGCTGTCCCACCTGGTCTACAGCACAACCTGGATTTTCCTGCACAGGATTCGCCTGCAGACCCCCAGCAGCTCGGGGTAAGAAGGCTATCTGCCTAAGAGCGAGCTGGGAGAGGGGAAGCTTGAAAGGGGAATTGCAGAGGAGAGTCTCCCCCACATTTGAGGATCCACAGAGGGCATCTCAGTCCACGTAAAACTCCTGAGCCTAGCCCCAGAAATACCTGTGCTTGACTGGCAGAATAGAACGTGAGGGAAGATCTAGAAGGCCCCCAAGTGAGACCACTCAGGGCGATGGGGAAGCAGCAATGGGGGTAAAGGAAAGGTCAAGAGCTTGAAAGGGCTGGCTGGGTTAAGGATAGGCAGGCAGGCAAGCAGGTGGGATGAGTTACCTGAGGTAGAGCGGGGAGCTCATCTTCACGAGGCAGGTGATCCGATCCGCGCCGTTCCCGCCCCTCCCTGTAGATTAGGTTACGAAGCTCCTAGGCAGAACAAAGGCAGGGGTCAATTTTGAGCTCCCATCCTGAAATTTGGAGAGACTTCTGTCCGGAAGCGATGACACTGGGGTCCCTGAACCTGACGCCACAGGAAGTCTGACACGCAGTGCCCAGAAGGTCTCTGGGGCCCTGCACAGCAGAGCCTGCAACCCAGAGTGTGCCGGCCGCCCGTCCTTGGCGCAGATGTCCCTCAGCCCTGAGAAGTGAAACGGAAGGATCCCAAGATTATCACTGGACCTTCCCTGGCTTTCCTAACTGTGTCCACAGCCAGCTGGCACAGAACACAAAGATCGGTGGGAGGAACGGAGAACTTATCCACCCATTATCTTGATTCTGCTGGTTCAACAGTTTTATCCAGTGCCCATTAACTCGATTCCAGATGCAGTACTTCAGACTAAAGTGAAGGAGTCCTCAACACTATCAGGTAGTTTCAGTAGGATGGGTAAATGCTGAAAAACTGCATAGGGTGTGATGGAAGACCAGGTGAAGTTGTTCTATTTTTAATTTTTTGAGGACCCTCCCTACTGCCTTCCATAATGGCTGTACAAATTTACATCCCAACTCCTTCCAGTAGGATAGAAGGATTCCGTTACTCCACATCCTCACCATCCTCTTTCATCTTTCTGATACTAGGCATTCTAACTGGTGTGAGCTGATGCCTTTATTGCAGTTTTGATTTGCATTTTCCTGATGACTAGTGTGGAATATTTTTTCATATACTTGTTGGCCATTTGTATGTTTAAGAAATGTCTGTTTAAATCTATTGCCCATTTTTAATTATATTGTTTTTTATTGAGTTTTGAGTTCCTTATATATTCTGAATATTAACCCCTTATCAGATGTATGCTTTGCAAATATTTTCTTTTGTTCCATACTTTGTCTCTTCACTGTCTTGGTGTTTACTCTTCTGTGAAGAAACTTTTTAATTTGATGTAATCTCATTTATTTTTTCCTTTTTGTTTTGTTATTTGTTTGCTCCTATGTGTTTAGGGTAAAATTGCACTTTTCATTTGAGTTGTTTTCTTTCAGTACTTGAAAAATATTGTGCCACTTCCTCTGGTCTCTGTTAAATAAGATTGTATTCCTTCAACTCTAGGTGGGGTTCCCCTAAAGGTAATGATTTTTCTTTGGCTACTTTCAAGGTGTTTTTTTATTTTTAGTATTTGGTTTAATTGTGATGCTTCTTGTATATTGGGTTTATCCTGTTGGGATTTGATTAGCTTATTGAATTTGAGGTTGGATCTTTTTACCAAATACAAGGATTTTTCATTCATTATTTTTTTAAACTGAGATACAACTCAAATTTATAAAATTTGCCATTATAAAATGCTTAGCTCAGTGGGCTGGGGTATATTCAAAAGGTTGTACAGGAAACTTAAATCATCCTAAAAAGAAAAGCCTCTCCATACCTATTAGTCATCACTCCCCATTCTTCCCTTTCTCCAGCACCTGGTTATCATGAATCTACTTTCTGTTTCTATGGATTTGCTACTTAAAACATTTTATTATAATGGTATCACATGAGCCAGGTGTGGTGGTGGCACATGCTTGTAATCCCAGTGGCTCCAGAAGCTGATACAGGATTCGAAGTTCAAGATCAGCCTCAGCAATTTAGCAAGGCCCTAAGCAACTTAGTGAGACCCTGTCTCAAAATAAAAAATGAGTAAGAAAAGAAGGGCTGCAGATGTGACTCAGTGGTAATTTGCCCCTGGGTTAAATTCCCAGTTACCCCCACATACCAAAAAAAAAGAAAAAAAAATGGCACCATATGATACTGGGTGCATTGTGCCTAGTTCCTTTCACCAAGCATAATATTTTCAAAATTCATCCATACTGTAGAATACATCAATATATTCCTTTTTATGTTGAAATAATATAAGATTTATAGATATCCCATGTTTTCTTTATTCATTCCTCAGTTAATGGACATTTGTGTTGTTGCCACTTTTTGCTTATTATGACAAATACTGCTATGAGCATTTTAGTACAAGTTTTTGTGTTAGTCCTTTTACTTAGTCTTCTCAAGTGGACATCTGTTATTTTATCAAATACCTTTTCTGCCCACTTGCATTCTTCCCTCCTGGGTCCCTATAATGATATAAGCATTAGATCTTTTGTTATTTTCCCTACAGACTTCAGCATTTCTGAGTGTTTTGTGGGTTGTTGTTTTTTTTTGTTTGTTTGTTTGTTTTTTGTTTTTTGTGGAGTCTGTTCTCCCTGTACTTTCAGATTCTGCTAATTCTATTATTATTTATTTCAGTTCACATATTCTTTCCTCTGTCTCCTCCAGACTGCATGCTGTGTACTACAGAAAGCCTACCAAAATTAGCATACAATTCACAATGTCTAGCATCCAATCAAACTGGCACATCAAGAAGAAAGAAAATATGATGCATAACCAGGTGAAAATGTCTAGAGACTCTGTATGTGCATGCTAGCCACTCTGGCCTTTGTTCACTATGAATTACCCATTTCCTTGCTTTGAAAGCCTTTGCAAATGCAATATAGTGGAAGAATGATGCATTATTATGACATTCTCTGTCATCCTTCAAATAAAACATTCAGTGTCAATTACTCACAGTGCCCTTAAATGGAAATGGAAAAGTGACACTTTAATTTCTTTCACAGTCCATTCCTTGTGAATTTTCTTTATGTAATTTATCAGATATTGATTTTATTGTTTTAATCTAATCCTCCCTTAAGAGATAGATAAATAAATTCCTCATTACACTCAGAAATTAACTTGTTGGGCCAAGGGTATAGATCAGTGGTAGAGCATGAGCTTAGAGGCCCTAGATTTAATACCCAGTGTTGGGAACATAAGGCTCAGCTGGCTTGTAAGAGAATTGGTGGTAAACAACTCTAAGGGGTCCAGCTGGCTGGTAATTAGCAAATTGCCTGACCGCATGACTAAGCTATTCAGCCACTCATTTGTTACAATTGGAGAAAGGTGTTTGCATTGTACCCTATTGGCTGTTGTAATGGATAAATAGAGTAGCAACTAGTCAGGTAAAGCAAGCGGCCGGGGAAAGCAGCTAAAAGAAGCAAGCAGCCAAAAGGAGCAAGCGGCCCAAAGAAGCAAGCGGCCCAAGAAGCAAGCAGCCAAAAGAAAGCAAGCAGCCGTGTCCTGAAGGAAGAGAGCACAGAAGCAGTCAGAAGAAGCCACAGCAGCAGCAGCAGCAGCAGCAGCAGCAGCAGCAGCAGCAGCAGCAGAGACGTCAGAGAGATCAGCAGCGGTAGAAGGTGCAAGTCCCGTGTTCCAGCCACTGGCATTCGCCCTCTTGTTCCGGGCTCCCCAACCCTTCCTAACTCAGCCCCTCGGAGGATGGCCCAGCGTTGGGTCACGTGCCCGTTCCTCGCTCTGGAGTGCAGCGGGGAGCGACTCCTTTCACCATCCCTATCCTAACTAGGCCCCTCGGAGGATGGCTCAGGCTTGCTGAGTCACCCTGCCCGTTCCTCACTCTGGAGTGCAGCGAGGAGCGACTCCTCGCCCCATCCCCACCCTAACTCGGCCCCTCGGAGGACAGCTTGCTAAGGTTGTTCTGCCCGCTTCTCGCACAGGAACACTGCGTGGAGCGACTCCTCTTCTCCCTGGTCCCCAGCCCTGTCCTGCCGGCGCCGGTGCCCGGTTCCCAAAGTCCTGCTGGCCCCCTGGGGAACGGCCAAGGTCCCCCGAGGCTGTTCCAGTCACTCCCCCACTCCAGAACCCTGCGGGGGCGACACCCAGGACCAAAACCCAAACACATGCACAAAAACAAAACAAAAAACACAATGGGGTATTATTATACAAAACACAATGGGGTATTATTATTCATCCATAAATAAGAATAAAATCCCATCATTTGCAGAAAAATGGAGGGAACTAGATGGAGGACATCATGTTAAGCAAGATAAGCAAGACACAGAAAGAGAAGTATCGTATTTTCTTTCATTTGTGAAAACTAGATACACATATGCTTATGTATATAAAGATGGTCTAAAAGTAGAAAGGAAATTATTATGGATTAGTAAGGGGGTTAAGAAAAGGAGAGAGTAAAAGGAAGGGTGTACATGATCAATGCTTGATATATTCATGTATAGAAATGTCTCAGTGAAACCCATTACTTTATAAAATCTGTACTAATAAAAAATTAAGTTAAAAAAGAATTAAAAAATCACAAAGTTTTTTTTTTGTTTTTTTTTTAATAATAATACCATGGACAGAAAGTCAGCAAAGGACTGATTGCATTATGACAAGCAAGTGAGTCATCTATTCATAGAATTAGTGAGATATGGATTCTGACATAGAGTTGACATGCACAGTAACATTTAGAAGAAGCATTTCAGTGTCTTATAAGAGATGCACTTAGTGTAATCTTCAGGAAAAAAAACAGTGGGAAGACATAATCTTTTCCACAATAACCAGGTAAAATAAAACTTTATAAATTTAAAGGTTACACTCCAGAGGAGAAAAAAATGATCAGTCTTTAAATTGGCACAGTCTCTCATAGGAGAGCTTCTTGTCTTCTTCAGCAAATAAGTAAACCAGAAAAGCAATTCTATGAAGAGATGCAAAAAAAATGTCCTTAAATAAGCAATACCACTACCCACATGACTAATGCTCTGCAGTCCATGTGTCTTTTTCCTTTTTTGTAGCAGGGAGATGGAATACTAGGGATTGTGCTCAGGGATGCTTTACCACTGAATTTCATCCCCAGCCCATTCTTTTTTCCTTTCTTCTTCTTCTTTTAATTTCTTTTTTCTATTTTAAGACATGGTCTTGCCAAGTTAAAGGTATCCCTAAATTGCTGAGACTACCTGTGAACATGTGATCCTCCTGGTAAGCCTTCCCTGTGCTGGAATTCCATGTATACACCACTGCACTCAGCTGTATTCTATGTGTCTTTATGAGAGCTTATTATAAATGTTTCCGCAATAATCTCCTTTATCATCATGGGCAGAATGTCGGCAAAATACTAGCCCAGAACTTTGTCTTCTCAAAGATCAACCCCCCATCTCTTTCTCTCAAATGCCATTGTAAGCTTGATTTCAATTCTACTTCGTAAATGCTACTGAACCTGAGTACTTGGAATTGATAATATTCAATCCCTTTGCTCTGCAAGGACAAAAACTGTGAATGTCTAGTTTCCTATTGAATCCTAGCACCTAAAAACTACATATAACAAGCTTTCAATAAGTGCTTGATAACTGAACAAATTTAGGCAGCTACAGAGATAGAGTTGGGCTTAGAATGGGGGCAGCCTCCATATCTTGGAAAAAGAGTTGTTGCTACAAAAAGGAATAGGACAGGACTGGTCATCCCTGGAGATAAGACACCAAGTCATTGTTCTTTGTAAAAACTAGCTGTTTAGTCAGCTTTTTTGTTCCTGTGATCAAAGGACCTGACAAGAACAAGTAGAGTTGAAAAAGTTGATTGGGGGGCTGATGGTTTCAGAGGTCTCAGGCCATAAATGGCTGATTCCATTCCAGGGCTCAAGGTGAGGCTGCACATGGTGGCAGAGGAATACAGTGGGGGCATGGCACCAAGAAGCTGAGAGAGAGAGAGAGCTCTGTTCATCCATCACAAAATATTTACCTCAAAGGCATGCCCCAGGGACCCACCTCCTCCAGTCACACCCTACCAGCCAACAGTCACCACTCAGTTAATTCCTATAGGGGCATTAATTCACCTACTGAGTTAAGGCTCTTATAATACAATCATTTGATTCTAAACCTTCTTGAATTTTCACACACATGAGCTTTTGGGTGACATCTAATATCCAAATCATAACACTAGTATAGTCAAACTATGCCAATTACCTTTAGTCTAAGAAAGAACACACGTTTTAATAAAAATATTACTAGCGTTAAAAGAGAAATTTATAACAAAGCTAATTTTGCAGATCTTTGTCTTTATTTATGTTTTCGGATTTGGGCAACTGTCCAGAACAAAAATGCTTCGGAATACCCTACTCCACCACATGGGCAAGATATAGATATATAGATAGATATTCAAGCAATTATAGTTTCCATGCTTCCCTGTGTCTTTTTGAACATGGTTTGAACGCTTAGCCATTTATGACTAGCTGAGACTCAACTATTTGTTACCTACTTATTACAAGAATAAGTTACAATCTGTTTACATTTCATATTAGGTTACAGTTCACTACATACAAGGAAACCTTTAGATCAAACTTAAGATATGTACAGAGATGCTTTAGGCAGAACTTAATTCATTTTAACAATTTCCCATTTTGGTAAACCTCTTAATTTTGAGAGATTGACCAAAATTTTAGACATTGATATTACTTTCTGTCACCATCATAAAGGAACCTATTTGGTCTCAAATCCCACCAGAAATAGCAGAACAGTGGGTTTTGTAAAGGGGGAGGAAAGGAACTAGAACAGCAGTTAAGGTAAGGAGATAGGAGGGAGAGAGAGAATGGGGGGATCTAGGGAGACAATCAACAATGAAGCATACTCTTTCCCCCCTGAGAAGTCAAATAATACTTATGCAATCATTTAATTCTGGAAAATTTAAAATCATATATGTGTGTGTATGTATATATATATATGTGTGTGTGTATATATATATACATACATACATATTTATGTATATCTATATATATGGACATTTATATCTCTTATAGGGGCATAATATAGAAGAATGAAGAGAATGGAGTATTGGCAATGTAGGGGTAAATATGGTTTAGGATCAAATGCATGTCATGTTGTTACTTTATATACATTTATGATTGTACAATAACTCAACTCCTTCATAAAAATGTAAAAAATTTGATTGGTTAACATCAAATTATTAACTTCAACTTACTATTTTTTAGGGGAAAGGAGTAAGGTTA
The DNA here is from genome assembly GCA_004027875.1 of Aplodontia rufa. Lineage (NCBI taxonomy): Eukaryota > Metazoa > Chordata > Mammalia > Rodentia > Aplodontiidae > Aplodontia > Aplodontia rufa. Next base: position 38,177 of record PVKS010013018.1, on the reverse strand, counting down.
AAGCCTACTTTTGGATTTCCTGTAACTGAGTCTTTAAAATACCGAACACGTTCATCCACATGCAAAAAGAAGTATCAGCAATTGCACAGTTCCTCCCTATTCAGCCAGTAAGTAATTCTGAGCAACTCTATTATCTAGTACAACATTAGTAGGAGAAGTTTTAAAAGACTTTGGTGTAATCAAAGCCTCTGCAGGATAGTCTGTTATATAGTCTTTTGTGATTGTGAGGGATAAATTTCTAATCATTGTCTCACTTATATTTATTCTAATTCTTGGGGGTTAAAAATGACCTAACAAATGATGTCCATCCAGGATGATTAATGTTTTCTGGCAATGTTTTTAATCTATGATGTACATTAAGGGGAATGGACCTTCTATATCTGACACATTATAGAGCAGCAAGTTACCATTAAAATTCCTAAACCACATTAGCCCTCCTCTTCCACCTATTGAGACATGAAGTTACCCATGTATAAGTTTGGTCATGAAACTCCTGAAAAATAGGTTATTACAGATTTAAAGAGTATTATAATATCCTCTATTTTGATCAGCTTTTGTATCACTGTGAACTAAATGCCTGACAAGAATAACTTCAAGAGGAAAAGTTATTTGGGTCTCATGGTTTCTGAAGTCTCAATCCATACAAAGCAACTTCATTGCTCTGGGCCCAAGATGAGGCAGCACATCATGGAGAAAGGGCCCAGTGAAGAAAAGCTGCAAAGCTCATGGTGGAGTCTAGAAACAGAGAGAAGGAAAGAGAGGGGGAAAGGGATGCAAGGAAGATAGATGCACCCTTCCAAGGCACATCCCTCAGTGCCCTACCTCCTCCAGTCATACTCCACCAGACTGTAGTTACCACCTATTCAAACTAGGATGGACTATTTAGGTCACAGCTCCGATAATCCAATCATTCTACACCTGAACATTCCTACATTAATACAGGAGCTTTTAGGGGACACCTTATGTCCAAACCATGGCACCCTGGCACATAAGTCAGTTTGTAACAAACTCCATTTGAATTTTTATGCAAACCTTTCTTGTGATATACTCACTAGTCCTGGTTCTTATATTTTTAAATAAGGTTAAATTAAAATAAAGAATGAGAACAAATGGACCTAGAAATCTCACTAGTGCACCACTAGTACAATTTGAATAACTATTATTTTTAAGGATATTGCTAAAGTTATCCACAGGATGACCTAAAGAACTGTTTAGGTCATATAAAGACCTGGGTTTGGCATGATGGATCCAATGTTCCATCAAGTTACTGGAAGAAGCTACTGATTGTGAATGTCTAAGTGGTATGCCAAGTAAAATTGGTAGGAATAAGTAAAAAAAAAAAATTGACAGGTTACAGTTTCATGATAGCAGAGAAGTCTTGATTTATGATCTTGGGAAAATACATGTCTAGGATCCTATCTCTTCAGGAAAGAAATTTCTCTGCTTAGCTTTATTTACATTAAGTTCTGCAGTGAGTACTGTCCCAAGTCTGGAGGCCTTTTGAATTGTAAGCTGTGGACCCAAACCTCAACTTTTGAGATGTGGTCCTAAACCTCTACTGAATTTTGGGTGAAAAAAAGAAGCTGGTATAATCCTTTCCAGTGGAGTTACAGGGCAATCTTTCCCTGATGTCATTTCCAGAAGACCCATTCTCTGGACTCTAGATTGCGAAGGGTTGGGAATTCCTCAGTTGGAGATTCATGATGAAAAAACAATTTGGCATGATGCATTAAAGTATTGCAGAATTTAGTCATAGAAGAGTTTAGTAAAACAAATGTGTGAAAATCTATTATTAAGAATGTAAGCTTCCAGGAATTATTTCATAAGCACTCAATCTATGTTTCTCAGTGTGCGTGGATCTGAGGGCAGTCAGTTCACAATACCTTTTTTTTTTTTTTTTTTAAGAGAGAGGCATAGCGAGAGAGATAGAGAAAGGGAGAAACAACTTTATTTAGTTATTCACATGGCCTTAGTTGCTCCAACACTCAATTGTGTACGTGGTGCTGGGGTTTGAACCCGGGTCCTCATGCTTGCCAGGTAAGCGCTGAAACCGCTGAGCCACCGCTCCAGCCCTTCACAATACCTTTGACCTAAGTAATTCTACTTCAGTTAAGTTTGCTTAATGCTATTGTATTTGTAATACTTTAATTAACATTTTACAACTTGCTCAGTGAAATAAGTACCTTACTTGTTAGAGATTTCTTCAGGAATTCCCCCAAGGGAATATGTTTATGAATTACTTTTTAAGCTACTCTTACAGCATGATCTTGCATGTGAATGCTTCTAAACAATTAGAAAATGTGTACTGAAAATGGCAACTGGAAATCCTTCTATAAATAATCACATGGCCTGATAAATAATAGAAATGTTCTTGAAATTTTAACTCTTTCAGGATTATGAGTTTGACAGGCCAAACATTATCTATAAACCATTTAGCAATTTTAGGACGATCACCACATTGATTTTTTTAATTTGTTTTATTTGATGGAAATAGAGATACAATTGAGGGGGAAACATTATCAAACCATCAATACCACATTGATATTTTGTTAATGATTTGGATATTCTCTCTTCCATGTTGCACTAAGAGCAGAGCTTTTCCTTTTCTTTTTTTTTTTTTTTAAGAGTGAGAGAGAAAAAGAGAATCGATTTTTTATTCAGTTTTTCATGTGGTCTTCATTGCTCCAATACTTCATTGTGTACTTGGTGCTAGGGTTCAAACCTGCATCCTCGTGCATGCCAGGCAAGTACCGAAGTGTCTTGACCACTGAGCCACTGCTCCAGCCCAGAGCAGAGCTTTTTAATAATGGCAGCATTAAGGACTTGGGAAGTCCATCCCAGTTCTTTATGAGTCCATACATAACACTAGTTTTATATCCTTTCAAAACCCATTTCTCCAATTCAGTTGCAAAGCACTGTTTGTAAAATAATTTATAGGTAATTTGACTTGGACTTCTTGAGTTTATTCAAATAACAAATCTTAATGATTTCACCAGTTCATTTTTATCTACTTTCCTTTATTCTGAAACCAACTCCAAACCAAAGTTATTCTTTCATAACAAAAAACACATCTTCATGCCTTCATTATAATTTTTCTTGCCAAAAATATATCTTTTGTTTTTTTTCCTTATTATCTCTAGTTTTAATTATCATTAATTAAAAATTTTTAACTTTTACTGACCTTAATTCCTAGTGAAAACTTTGGGAGCAAGTAAATCTAAACCATTTTTGCATCAGCATTTTTCATAATTTTCAGAAACATTGCATGATTTTTTTATTAACACATCCAAATTATATTTAGCTTTCTTATACTGTATAAAAGCAAAAGGTCAATGTATATGTTTCCATAATTTAGCATATGTTCCTGAACCAGTCTCCTCTTTTAACTCTCTCATCTCCACCTGTCACCCATAAGGCAAAGAGTTTTGAAAAATGGTTTAATTCATAAGGCAGCATGAGGAGGGGGAATCCTTAGACTTTAGACTAAAATCTGCTTCCATGAGAACATCACTTAGAGGTATTTATGAAATGAAAAAAAGTGGGGCAGGGGGAGTTTGAGTTGTGGGAAAAGGTGACTGTCACTGGATGAGGCCTATGGAGATTCCCCAGAAGGGAAAAGGAAACTTTAATTCAGACCAGTAAATTTTTTATTTGCACCCCAAAAAGGAATTTTAGGACATACCAAAAGAGGCAAAAACAGAGGTTTAGTCAGGAAAGTGAGCAATAGAGCAGGATACACACTCAAATTAGAGTGAGTGCAGGTACTGAAGAGTGAAGTGTGCTTTTGGGGTCTCAGTCTTCCTTTAAAGGAAAGGGAAACAGTAGCTGGGCCTGATGGTGCATGCCTGTAATCCTATCTACTGAAGAGACTGAGGCAAGAGCATCGCAAGTTCAGGCAAGTCTGGGAAACTTACTGAGATTCTGTCTTAAAAAATAATAATTCACATTTTGTATTACTTTGTTAAAAACTTGTATGGTTGTTCAATAATAAATTTCTCAATAAAAATAAAAAAAGAAAAAAATAATAATATAAGACTGAGGATATAGCTCTGTGGTAGGGAGCCCCTATTCAATCCCCAATACCATAAAATTAATTAATTAAAAGCACTTTTGTAAATGGTGAACATGAGAAGTATGTGAACAGGAACCAACTGAAAGAGCTGGATTCATGTGATTGATGAGCACAGAGAGGAAGGGCCATGGAGATCTGGTTCTTTTCAGAATCTTCATATCAACATAGCCTATTTAATATGTTAATATGATCTGTACCCATACCGTATATCTCTTTCTATGCTTCTTTTAATTTGTCTAAAAATGCCTTCTGAAATTAAAAAGACATACAGGCACTGACTAAGTGGTTTTTCAATATTCTAAGATTTTGAGTTTTTTAAAAATGTAGTCGTGGAGGAAAAACAGGCCTAGGGAATACAGGTGAGGTTGTTCATGGAGTTTTTAGTTTAAAGCTACAGTCCTTTCTCCTTCCGTTTGTCTTCTTTCTTCTTACCCTTATTTCTTCTATACTACCTTAATTGAAAATAAATATGTATGAAGTAATACATGGTCTGTGCATCCACAAACAAACTTCAAGTTTCTTTATAAGATATATGTTCAGAAAATGGCAGCATAGTGAAGATTTTGTCTTCTTGAGACAGAAACTACTCCCACCAAGAAACAGGGCACATGCACTCCTGGGACATTAACTCATAGCCTGTCATCCATTAAACGTATGCCATGAGCTTGGCCTGGTGGCGCTTGCCTGTAATCCCAGCCACTTGGGAGGCTGAGGTAGATCTCAAGTTTGAGGCCAGTCTTAGCAAGGCCTTAAGCAACCTGGCAAGACTCTGTCTTGAAATTTTAAAAAAGGGCTAAGAATGTAGCTCAGTTATAAAACATCCCTGGTTAGAATCCCTAGTATAGCTCTGCCCAATAGTATGCTGTTTTTTTTTTTTTTTTCTGCTCTCCAACCCTTGACTCAGCCTGCTACTCATTAAGTGTTGATGTGTGTTCTTCCTTATCTCCTCACTCTCTCAGTCTTACCAACCTCAAAACACTTCACTAAAGCAGAAAGCCTTCATCTTAATATCTGTAAGGATAAAGAAGAAAAGAGAACAAAACTCTTAAAGGATCACCACAAAGCACCAAGGACAAACTCCCTGGGCCCTAAACCTATTTACTCCCTTGATTTGTGTTTTCTTCCAACCCCCCACCACCTTATGTGTTCTCTTAGCAATGTAGCAACTCATCCTTATCATAGGGCAAAGATAACTATGTAGAATGTGGTATTAATAAGAGAGATGTAACACTTGTCTCCAGGCAGACAGACTAACCCCTCCCTGCTCAAGACTGAAGTGCTCACACATGAAAAGAAAAATGCCTTTGAAGTGCAGCTAAAGTCAATTAAAATTCCTAAACTCTAGCCCACCCCCACACCTTTACACATGAATAAAAACTAGTTCCTCATCTAGCTTTGTTGTTTCCTGTCTTTGTTATTAGCAGAGGAGTGAGAACACACAGAGACATTAAAACTTTGCCTGAGGGGTTAGAGCCACGGCTTGGGGGTTATGGAGCTTGCACAGGATACCCAAGTACACAGGTTCAAAGCCCAGCACCCACTTACACAACTAAGTGTCAGAGCAATGAAAGCCATGTGGAAAACTCAATAAAAATTGATTCTCTCTGAAGAAAAAAACCTTTGCCTGTGTGTTAATATCATATCCCAGACTCTAGTGGGCCCCCTTCCACACGTATCTCCTGAATAAACCTGTGTTACTATTGACCCACCGATCTCCTCTTTTTTTATTTCCTCCATTTTCCTCTCTTTCCTTACATGTAGGATGTGGCATTAAAAAGAGAGATGTAACTTTGTCTCCAGACAGACTATCCCCTCTCTGATCAAGACTGAAGTGCTCACACATTAAAAAAAAAAAAAAAAAGCCTTTGAAATGCCCCTAAAGTCATTGACAATTCCTAAACTTTAGCCCCCCACATGCCTTTATACATGAAAAAAACTAGTTCCTCATCTAGCTTTGTTATTTCCTGTCTTTGTTATTACCAGAGTGAGAACACAGTCACAGAGAGACATTAAAACTTTGCCTGTGTGTTAATATCATATCCCTTAGCCAGTTTTTTTTTTTTAATTTCTGATTTCACCAGGTCAAAAGTTCCTGTCTCCAGCATCACTGTGACATCAAAAGGTCATCCTTTGAACACTTTTGGCAGGTTCAAGTGAGAGGGAGTAAGGGGGAGGGGACCCCAACAACAACTTACAATATATTACCCAGGTAAACAAGATAACCAAGCATCTATAGTAAAGTTAGCAGGGTTTTTCCCTGAGTTTCAAAACAAAGCATATGCTCTTTTACTTCTAAATTTTAACTAGGAAAGGAGAATAGCTCAAGCCTTTTAAAAGAGGATAAAATCTTATAATCAAAGGGAAAGCCAGTCGAGGTGGTGCAAATCTGTAATCCCAGCAGCTTTGAAGGCTGAGGCAGGAGGATCACAGGTTCAAAGCCAGTCTCAACAACTTAGTAAAGTCCTGAGCAGCAATTTAAAAGCCCCTGTCTCCAAAAAAAAGGACTGGGGATGGGAATGTCTCAGTGGTTAAACACCCCTGAGTTCAATCAAAAAACTAATCAAAGGGAGATCAGTAGAATAAAGGGATCAGGAGGGGGGAAGAAGAGAGTGAAAAGGGAAATACTCAGAAATGATATTTGCCAAATTGTATTGTTATATTATATGCATATATGAATATTTAAAAACAAATTCTACCATTGTGTACAATTATAATGCATCAATTTAACAAAATGAAAAAAATAAAAATTAAAAAAAGAGTCACAGCCAGGCGACTGCTCAGCATGGAATGGTCCTCAGCCCTGTGGGGATTCCAGGACTCCTCTTTCTTCTTCTCCTGCTGTGTTGTTGGGTAGATGAGTTCCTATGGTGCCTTCTGGAAACCCACTTGACTTGCTTACCATCTCCTTGTAGTCTTGCCCCATCTACCCTCAACTTAGCCAAGCCAGACACTGGGGCTGAAGACAAATAGGAAGTGTCCTCCTCATGGGGACCCCAGAGTCACAAGGGAATACCACTGCCTGCATACGAAGAGGCCAAATAATAACTGCCTCATGAAACACTTTTCCTATGGCAGCCGCACAAAGATTCAGGTGGACATTTACATCATCAGCAATGGCAGAGATGTGGCTCAGCACCAAGACACTGAGTTTTTGGGAAAGTCCCCTAGGAAGTGGCAGATTTATGACTAATACAGCAGGTTCAGGATTTTTGTGAAGGACTTGCTACTCAGCCACCCTTTCTCCACATCAGTGAAGTTATCTACAGGCGACACTGGTGCTCTGTTAGCAGAGAAACACACATTCTCACAGCTGCCCACTGCATACCTGATGGGGAAACCTATGTGAAAGGAATGCATCTAAGTTTAAAGATAATGGTCAAGGGGCCAACAATTCCAGCTTAGCCATGCCCAAGTAGAAGAAATGGGACTTAGTAATACCTAGCAATAACTCAGACATTTCATGAGTACCTGTTATTTAGTAGTACTTTGAGTTACTGAAAAAGAATTTTGAAAGTATGACAAGTTCATCTATAAAATTTTATCTCACTCTAGAAAGGTGAGTAAAGGGATCTTGTCTTGTTCTTCACTGACCTATATGAATATCATTCTAAATGACTGTTAGCTCATTGTCATTTTTGCCTTCTGACATTTTAAATTTCTCCAACCTGGAATAGATACAGTAGACTGGTTTGGGACCTAGTAATCTAGGGAACCAGCAGGGGCTTATTTTGGTCCACCCAAGGTTTTGTAATATTGATTAAGACTTTTGTTTTAAGCCCATCAATTTTCATTTATTCCTTTAATAATTGTGTAATATTTTCCACCTTCTTGGTGTAGGTCATTTGCCTCTCCTTTTTACCTTTCCCCATGTTCTTGTTAATTAACCTAATATATTTATTATTAACTATCAGCTCACATGGAAGTTGAAAGTGCAAACAGTTTTCTCTGACAGTAGCTCAGTTTTGTAGTGGGAAGATTACATGGGATACCCATGCAAAAAGGGACCCTTTAACTATAATATTTACTAGATCTTGGTGACTGGCATATTCAGTGGCTAGACATCCAGGTTTCACCAAGGCAGTCTCACATGGCTTGCATATAAAATATCTGTTCCTTCACCTGTGGTGTTTCACTTGGCACCTATAGAAGCTGGACATTCTCCTCTTTGCAAGTTAAATAGACTTTACAGTAGCTTCTACTTGGCCCAGAAGGTGACTCTTTCCTTGGGATTAACCTCATATATGTGTCTGGATCACATACATTATTCAATTGTGCCACAGTGAGCTGTGGGTCTTGCATCAATTCAAAAATGCTTTTCCACTTGGCAGTCTTTAAAACTAAAGATACTGCTCCTAAATTAGTTACTCTCAGAATCAATTTTAAGAAAGTCTCCTCAGGAAGCTAATGATGTGACCTACGAATGAAACCATTCTTTACATTATGCTGTCTAGTTCCAACAGTTTGCTTTTGCTCTTCCTGAACACTGATTACCTTCTCAGAGATGCTTTTAGCTGTCCCTATATAATTCTTCCTCAGGTGAAGGGAACAGCTTCAAGCCTGATGACCAAAGCTCAGAGTGACTGAAATCTGAGTTTGGTGTAGCATCAAGGTGAAACCTAACACTCTATTAATTTCTTTCTGGCTATTATAGAAGACAATAACCAAGGTATTATACATTTTGTTTTTTGATAAGTTGGCATTTCTTTTTGCACCCAGTGAACCAACACCCCATGAGTTGGATACATTTCTAAATTCCATTAGTTACTTCTGTCTTTGGTAACTCAGTATAGCTGTGGCTCCAGCCACCCACAAATCAAAAGTTCTTCATCCTTCATCTTTTTATCTTTCTCAAACTATGTTTCTGTAAGCTGAAACAGTGTCACATTGTTCTTGGAAGATGTTTTTTATCTTTTCCTTTGTAATGTACCCTTCTCTAACAAGAACTTAGGGAGGTTGTGTTTGCTAAAAGTAGTGATTCTTAGGCCTGCTGATGACCAGTGGTAACTGAAAGCAGGTTAAATCTTGATCTCTCTGCCTTCATTTTGTACCTGTCTCCTTTATTACCTTCAACTTTGGGTCAGGTCCCTGCTCAACTCTTCACATAAGCATGTTAACAATCTAAGGATTGTTCATCTAAAAACTGAGAATACAAGGTTTATTAGCCCTAAGTTTACCTAATGTATCTCATGCCCCTCAAAACTGAGACAAGATTTTCAGGGACAGTCAACATCAGATCTTTGGAGGGGTACCTAGAAGTCTTCAGTCATCACCCCCTTCCAGGATCACAGGTCTCATAGAAAAATGTTATAAGCAACAGGTGGAATTCACCACCTTAAGAGATAAAACACTTTTCAGAGGCAACCTCAAAGAAGCAGAACTGAGAAAATAATCAACCAGACCATAGTTTTACCAAGACTGCTTAATTATGCATATCTCTGTTAGAAATACCTGGGTGTCAGAAGGAATGAAACGCCATCTCTGAAGTAGTTCCACAAGGCAAAATTTACTTCTGCAGAACAAAGTCTGGCAAGCAGGCACGCTTGGGCAGAAACTTTGCCTGTTTTTATCCCTAAGGCAACACTGCTCTTTGCTCTGATAGGAGGAGCTTGGGGTTACAATCTATGTGATTGGCTAATTGTATAAATTGGGGAGGGCAAAGAGATACAGGTTGGGAAGCTCAGAATGGCTATGTTTGGATACATTCAGGTGCTACTCTGGAGTTTGGATCCAAAAATTTAGATAGATGTGCTTTTCTTATATCCCAATTTTACATTTAAGGCTAAATACTGTATTCTGAAAATGGACCACTGGACTTTCTATTTCTCACACATCTTTCCTCTTGCACACATTCTTCTATTTTAATGTAAAGCTCCTATCAGTGCCCCAAAGACTGCACTGAGATGCTGGATCTCACTTTGCCTTCCCAATTTGGCCACGTGGATTAAAGTTGTTTTCCTGCTTTTCATCATGACCTCTTCAGTTTGGTTTTTGGGACAAGTGGTCAGACCTGGCTTATTGGCATTTCTGGAATCAGGCCTTTGGCCTAGAGCTCTGTAACATTCACAGGAAAAAAAAAAAATCTTATCCGAATTAAAACTTCCCTAGAGCTGTGCCTATAGTCCCAGCTACTTGGAAGGCTGAGGCAGGAGGCTCACATGAGCCCAGGAGTTAGAGGTCGGCCTGGATCAACATGATTGGAATGAATTTCTTTAAAAAAATTTTAAGGGACAGGGATATGGCTCAATTGCCTAGCATGTGAGGCTTTGGGTTTAATTCCCAGAAATACTCAAAGTAAACAAATGACTGCACAACCTTGTTTTACCTCTTTCGTTATGGAGGGGAATGTTGAGGAGAATAACATCTAGATTATAAGTGACTATATTATTTGGAGATGGTAGTATAGCTCAGTGGCAGAGTACTTGCTCAGCATGAGAGAGGCCCACGGTTCAATCCCCAGCACTGCAAAACAGTAAATATTTTTTTTAAAAAACTTCCCTAGTGTATAATTTAAATTACTTTTAGTATGCTTTAGCTATACCTGTCTATTCACCCAATCAGATTGAGTCCTCTGTACAGGACCCTGTCATGAATTCCGGTAGGATTTACACAATTCCCCCTCCCCAAGCTCTTATTGTGACCAAATTTAATGAGAAGTCAATAAGCACAACCAAGAAATAAAGAAATGGAGAATGGCTTATTATAGCAAGAAAAGAGAGCACTGGAGTTAATTTTCAAAGCAGTGTTCTTCCAAAACAAAGTAAGTTAGGAACTTGTATTCATAGGGAAGACTCATCATCACAAGTGGAGACAGATGCAGTCCTGAGCATGTTCAATTTAAGATCATAAACACATGCTGGAAAAAAAAAATTGGCAGGCACATCCCTGAGCAGAAAAGTTAGTTTTTCCAAAGAACTTTAGCTGAAACAAAAAGAAAAAAAACATTGAACTCATGTTAACAGTCTTTTAAATAAATGAACAACAGTTTGTCCACAGTAAACGTTTAAGAGCCTGGCCCCCCAGAAGTCCTTGCCTTGACTAACAGCAACACTAGCATCCCACTGCCTAAGTCAACTATTATATTAATCCAGTGGGAACAGCAGTAGTCACTTATTTGTCTAACCTTTTATAATCTTAAATAAAACTCCATGAACCAATTATTTCTATTAGTCATAAAGGGTTGCTGAACTTACAGACAGTATTTTAGAGCATCTTCATATTAAATCTTTGGAAAAGACCAGGTACACTTTCTTTTCCTGGTCTGAGACATTGTTTAAATTGTGTGATCCCAGCAGGAATTATAGGTGATTCCTCTTGGTACAGGGCTACACCTTCTGGGAAACTGAGGCAGTGTGAAGGCCCAAGCTTCAAACCCCAATTGTTACAATAAAATCAGAAACATTTTAGGTATTTCACATAGAGTTATGAAAGGCATGGACAGATGAAAGTGGTGGGAACACAAGGTTAAGAGAATTCTATAAAATAGGCTCACTGTAATGACCTCCACAGGCTTTCTTTCCAAGAAGCAATTTACCTACAGCCCTGCCTGACTTAAGTGGATAGGATATGTTATATTCCTCAGAAAACTATATATGATCTGCAGGAGAAATGCTGGCCTAAAATAATAAGAGTAATCAAAATTACCCTGAAGGGGTAGACTTTTGTGACCCTTTCCACAGAGTAGATCCCGAAACTTGAAGAGATAAGAATAATTCCTCCTAGGCATAAAATCTGTAAAAACATGTTCTAATTAGAACTAGTTAGTATGGACCAAAGTGACCAAGAATTTGGTCATGGAAGTGGGGACTTGCAAGTTTCATGTCATCCTGCTGTCAGTCAAAAGTCAAGAGGTGGACCTTGGTGGGACTCTGGAAACTTCCCTGAGATACCCAATAAAACTGGAGGGCAGGAAAGGAATTCTGTCCCTCTCCTATTTGAGAGGACCCTCATTCTTCTTGAGAGTGTACCCTTTTCTCCTTTCCTATCCTAATAAATTCATGCCTGTTACTGAAACCAGAGTTTTGAAATGAAACTAGATTCCTTCTTTAGCTGGAATTCACACACACATCTGTCTGTCCACCATCACTGGCCATATATTTGACTAATTAATGCAAAAGATAGGCATTATAGTACATGTAACCAATAATTAAGTCTGTACACTCTGATACCACAAGAACAGTGGACAAATGAATGCCAAGTATAGTGTACACATATACACACATACATGAAAATACAACCATACAAGTGCTTCTGTGTGGAAAGCAGAGGCACCAGAATCTGTACCTAGTCCTTGTCATCCTGTGAAGAAGGGGACCATACATACACAGTGCTAAAGCCCTACCATTGTAAACTTTAATGAAATCCAAATCCAAATCCTATCAATTCACAGCATTTGTCAAAGTTTCGCTAAAATTCATGTGCTCCAATTAGAACAGCATTAACACAGGCATGTATTAAAATACGTAGCAATAATAGCAAACATTTACATAGTGTTCATCATGCATTAGGCAATGTCCAAAGAGCTTTACATTTACTACATTCAGTTATACAACACATGGAAGGCTAACGAATAGGTTCTTTGTCTTGCAACTTTGAAGAATGAAATCCTCAGACAAAAGGGTGAGATTATTTATTAGAGTGATAGAAAGAAAACAGAGCTCCCAAAGAAGGAAGGTCCCAAGAGAGGGATGCCAAAGGGTCTAGGAGGTTTTAATATTCTGATGAGATGAGGAGTAACCTATTTTTGGAAGGTCCCTCTCGATTGTTTTATTTTTCTAGCTCAATTGAAAGTTTGCAATTTTACTTTCTTATTTCCGTAATGAAATGGTTTAATGGCTTTATTAACCTAAGATTGTCCTGTACTTGTTCCTTAGAAGAACTACTTGAGTTAAAGACAACTCTTTGATGCTAACTGATGTTAGAGTAGTCCAGGAAAAAAACATTACCATTGTGACTTTGCCTTTTGGGTATCCAAGCGTGATTTGGAGACTTTCGGTCAAGCAACCAAAAGAAAAAAAAAATATCCACACACCCACACACACAAGCTTTAGCCTAGTGATAGAGTTTTGAAGTTACGAGATGAGACTAGATTCCCCACTTCGCTATTGCCTTCTGGGTTCTTATTTTGCCAATTTGAAGAATAAAATCCAAAGACAATAATGGAAAGAAAGAGTAAATGGAGTAGGATTTATTTAGGTGAGCAGAGATAGAACTCCTGCACTGCAGGAGGGGGCCAGAGAGCGGAAAAACTCATTTTGGTGTACTAGTTTATGGGTTTATATGGTTCTGGGTAGACCATGGCTCAAAATCTATGTTAAACAAACACTGAAAAAGTACCAACGCTTTTGGTTGTGTCCTTTAGCCTGAGTTTTAATTCTTCCTAAAGCTCCCTTCTGGGTTCACCTCTACCTTTTATGTTTTCCTCTCTGTGATAAAGGAGTTGACTAGAGGTGGAAGTGTTTCCACAGGTGAGCATCAAGGTATTTCACATTTGAAATAGGCCTTGATGGCTACAGGTTAGCTTCCTGGTACATTTGAACAAGACCTCAATTGGGGCCCATAGATTCTGATTGCTGATCACTGACTATTTTTATTCAATAGGGAACAGACAGATATGAGTGGTGGGAACACTGAAGTTAAGGGGAAAATTCCACAAAAATGGATCCACTGTACTGATCCCCACAAGCTCTCTTTTCTAAGAAGCAATTTACCCACAGCCCTGCCTGATTAAGTGGATAGGCTATATCACATTCCTCAGCAAACTACCTGTAATCTACAGGAGAAATGCTGGCCCAAAATATTGTTGATAAAGATGTGGAGTTTTGAGGTAAGGCCAGATTCTCTGCTCCCACTGGTGAATGGCGTTTGGGCTGGCTGCAGGGGTCTAGAGTCGAAATAGTGACAGCAACTACCCAGCTAAGAGCTGGGTTTTTTCTCCTGCTACTGTTGAGCAGCAGGTCTTGGTGTGGAAATATACCCCAGGAATTTGGCACCAATCTTCTTCTGGGTTCTTGTCTCATGAATTTGAAGAATAAAATCCATGGACAACCACAGAAGGGAGGAGTAAAAGGAGTAGGATTTATTTAATGAAGGAGAGCAGAGTCTCTGCAAGGAAGAGGCATACCTGGAAGCAGGATACTGTCTTATGTGTGTTAGGCCAGGGATTATAGTGGTTTGGATATGAGCCTTGATTAAGATTCATGTAAAGCAGACATTGAGAAAAGCACTAACATCATTAGTTAAATTCTATGTAAAACAGTCACTGACACTAAGTACCAAAACCATTGGTTAAAATCTTTGCAAACCAGGTAACAAGACTTTCCTAGTTCCCATCTGTGTACACCCCTACTTCTTAATTTTCCTGCCTCTGGGACAAAGGACTTGCTCCCACTGGTGAGCCTCAAGGTCTTTTGCATTTTAAGGCCCTGAGTATACCCCTTAATAGCTCTCTAGGCCAGCTTCTAGGTGTCCTTGAAAGGGGCCCATTGTCCTGACTGCCTAGCCATTTTACTATCTCTCCTAAACTGTCTCAATAAGAGGAAGCCATGTTACCCTGAGAGTGAGTAATTTTGTGATCCTTTTCACAGACCAGATCCCAGAATGCAGAAAGATAAGAATAAATCCTTCTAACCATAAAATCTGTAAGAACAGGTTCCAATTAGAACCAGTCAGCATGAGTCAAAGTGACCTAGAATGGGCATGGCAATGGGAATTTGAAAGTCTAATGTCATCCTCCTGTCAGTCAAAAAAGACTGACTGGAAACTCTCTGGAAACTTCCCTGGAAACCCCCAATAAAACTGTAGAGCAAGGGCTGGAGCAGTGTCTTGGTGGTTATGGCACTTGCCTGGCATGCGCAAGTACACGGGTTCAAACCCCAGCACCCACATGCACAACTAAGTGTCAGAGCAATGAAAGCCATGTAAAAAACTCAATTAAAAAAAAACTGTAGAGCAAGAGAAGAATTCTATCCCTCTCCTCTTTGAGAGGGTCACAGGAGAAGAGATGTCTCAGCAGAAGGAGAGGAGTCTGAGTAGTTCCTTGAGGAAAGGAGAAACTCAACCCAGGACCAGCTGGGTTCTTAGCATATGTGACAAAAAAGAATTTCAGCATGAGCCAGACAAAGGCATAGACCGAGTTTAATTTAGGAAGGTAGATATGCATTCAAGGGAGAATGAGGGTTGTCTCAAGAGTGAGACACCCTAACTTGGGGCAAGGATCCAAATATTTATAGGATGGCTATATCAGGGGCTGGACTAGAGGTGGATCCAGGGTGGAGCTGCACCATTTCATGACGGTTTTCAAGAGAGCTCAGGCCAAGAGAGTGTTTCTAAAGATTCACAACTGTGCTCTTTGTATCTCTATGGTTTGAGGGTGTTTCACTTAAGATTCCATATTTCTTTCTCCTTATCCTAAATTCCTAACTTAAGAGAAATCACTCCTTCCTTGAGAATGTCCCTTTTCCTCTTTCCCCAGCCCTTCCAATAAGCTCATTGCCTGTTATGCTGAGTGAAATGTCTGAAACTTTTCTGACTTAATTACAAGATTAACTCAACCAATTTGGGGTGATATATTCTATTGATGTCTGTTAAGTCCATTTGATTTATGGAATTGTTTAGGCTGGAGTGTTCTTTATTGTGTTTTTGCTTTGATGATCAGTCTATTGGTGACAGAAGAATATTAAGTCTCCAATTATTGTCAAGCTTGGGTCCATAAGTAGTTTTATATCATGGAGTATTTTTTCCACACAATTGGGCATGTTCATGTTTGGAGCATAGAGATTTACTATGGTTATATCTTCTTGATGTATTTTTCCCTTTACTATACTGTAGTGACCTTCTTTATCTCTTCTAATTAGTTTATGTTTATAATCTACTTTGTCTGATATAAGGATTGCAACACCAGCTTTCTTTCTTAGGCCATAAGCCTGGTAGATATTTTTCCCATCCTTTCACCCTCAATCTGTGGATGCATTTTGCTGTAAGATGAGTTTCTTGTAAGCAGCACATTGTTGGATTTTGTTTTTTGGTCCAATCTGCTAATCTATGTCTTTTAATTGGTACATTGAGACCATTCACATTCAGTGTTCAGATAGTTATTTTGTTGTGGTTCATAATCATGATGTTTTATTAGTGAGTTCTGTGATATCTTGGTTGTCCTTTGATAGTGTGTACTTTTATTGAATTTCCTATTTGAGAGTTTCAAGGATTGTTTGCTTGTTTTTCTAACTGTAGTTTATCTTTGAGAATTATTTGTAATGCTGGTCTTCTGATCATGAATGCTACCACTTTGATCTTATCATGAAATGTTCTTATGTCCCCTTTTAATCTAAAACTGAGTTTTACTGGGTACAGTATTCTTGGCTGTAGGTTGTGGTCATTCAGACATTGAAATATCTACTACCATGATCTTCTTGCTTCTAGGGCTGAACTGAAAAGTTAGAGGTAATCCTTGCCTCTGAATGTGATTTGGCATTTCTCTTACAATTTTTAATATTCTTTCCTTGATTTCCCTATTAAACATTTTGAATATGATGTGTTTCACCAAGCTTCTCATATAGGACTATTGGGTGTCCTATATACTTCCTAGATGAGCATATTTGACTCTGTTCAAATATGGGAAAATTTTTCTCTAACTTTTTCATTAAGAATATTCTTTATGGGCTGGAGCGGTGGCTCAGTGGTTATGGCACCTGCCCAGCATGTGCAAATACACAAGTTCAAACCCCAGCACAACGTACATAACAAAGTTTCAGAGAAATGAAAGCCACATGAAAAGCTAGAGAAAAATTGTTTTTCTCTTTTTCTCTCTCTCTCTCTCACTGTCCCTCTCACTTAAAAAAAAAAAATCTTTATGAAGAATTCCCTTAAAGAAGGCTGCTTGTATTTGGCTCCATGACCGGAGGAAAAAACTCAAGGACAGCACCATTGCTGCAAGGTGTGTTTGGGGAAAATCATAACCAGAACACAGTGCTAGTTAAGGAAGATTTTTGGAAGATCAGAGAATTGGGTGCAGCAAGTGGAAAAGAGGGATTATATCCATCCCAGCCAGGATCCGGCAGCATGATCACCATTGCCCCCGATCAACAAGGGAGTGGGGGAGGAGCTGAATCTAATGGGTGATCTGCTCTGCCATGGAGAAGCCGAGTTCCATAAGGAACCATGCATTGGGCTAAACTAGAGACACCCCTACTGTACCTCCACTGTGCAAGGGGAGAACAGTGTCTCTCAGCAACATTTGAAAGGGAGAACTGGGAGTCTTTTAGAACAGACAGCCTAGCAGGAGTGAGTCAGTAGTTCAGAACAGGTTACTCTACAATGGTGCCAGGAGCCACCCATAGTTCAGAGGCTGAACCAGGAAGAGGAGGCTGGGACAGGCCCAGTCCTCATTTAGCTCAGGGAAATCCAGGTTTGTGGAGTACAGGGGAGCATTGCTCATTCCTATACTCCCCCACCCCACAGCTGGAAGGCTCATGTGATAAGCTAAGGTGGGGCAGGAGCAATAAGAGACCTCAGTCTGAGCTCAGAAAGCCTGGAGGGACCAGCATAGGGAGCACTGAAAGCATCTCAACTTCCTATGCATAACAGCCATAAGACTCCTTAGTTACAGATTCCCAGGAAGGCTGGCAAAGAGCAGCTCCCAGGGAATTCCTTAATCTGATCTCTTCACGGAAATCTCTATCCTGAAAGCCCAGGACTTTGAGGGCATCCGGTCCTCTACTTGAGATCGCATAATTCCAGACCAAGAGACCCTATTAACAAAACTCAGGAGGACAATTAATACCTGCTTCCAATGTGTAATAGAGAGATAACCTCAGTGATCATACTTCCAAATTTTTATTTAGAATTTTTTAAATTATTTTTTTCTTTCTTTCCAGTTTTTGATGTGTTCTTGATGGTCAACTAGAGACGTTTTCATGAACATACAAAAATACTAGCTTTTTGTTTGTTTTTTGTTTCATTTTGCCTTTGTCAGGGTTTTTTTCAGTTGTCTTTCCTACCTTTTTTATTTTATTTTTGTTTCTCTTGTTCACATCTGTTCCTTCTGTCTTTTCTCCCTTCATCCCTGACTATTTACTTCAAAATAAATGTCTATCCTTGTCCTACCTGCTGAGAGGTGGGATTTTGTTCTGCTTGTTTAGCATTTGAATTGTACTATGCCCCACAGCAAAACTTTTCCTGTGCTTACTTCTATCCTTGCTTATGTTATCACCCAAATCCCATTAATAGCTTTCACTCTTCCTCTATTTTGCTACTTCTGTCTTTTCTTCCTTTGTTTTTTTTTTAATTTAATTTTATATTTTCTCCAGCAAATCTTTCACTTCCTCTATTTCTCTCTGTTCACACTCAGACAATACATCTTCCTCTCGAGCTTCCTCTTACTTTCCCTTCTCTCCCAGGCTTCTAATTAGTTTATACCATTTGACCCACCATTATAATGCTGTGTAACCATTATCACCATGAATGCCAAACTCATTAACTATTGTATCCTTCGAAGCTGGTCATAAATGATAGTTAAATAGTGATAACTAAATACTATTGTCACCAAGAGTAATGACAAACACTAATATTCGTTTCATAGATGGAATTTAACATTGTGATACAGTCGGTACTAAATAACCAATTTAATACCATTTATTATATGCATTGATCTTTCATATTGATGATCTCCTACTAGCTCATGAGGAACTGAAAATCTTCAGGGACATTAACAGATCACAGATTAGGGATTTGACTTCTGAACTCAACTTTCCCAATATCACCCCAACATAATTAAGGCATAGGACAAAACTCCCAATCCAACAGCAAAGACTCAAAGGGAAGCCATAAGATATAGATCTCAGGGCAAGAATTTGCTTCAGTGTGAAGAAGCTTGAGAAGATCCCCACCCTACTCCCGTGTGTGCCCAGGACTCCAGTCCTACTGCAACAGGTACATGGGTCACCTCCAAGGACCTCACACTCAGACACCACCCAGCTGTCATGCACACCTTCCAGGACCAGATATATTGCGCCAATCCTACCACCAAGGATCCCAGATCCCAGCACAGCACATAGGTCGGTCCATTCTGGCCCAACTGACACCTCTGGGACCCTAGCACCCAGCTGCACACTCCTACCACACAGGATTAACAAAGCAGTGGGCTGCCAGCAACCTCCCCACCCCCACCCAGGGCCAAGTCCAAGTGCTGGAACCTAGATCCAAAAGGTGCAAAAAAAAAAAAAAACCAAGGCTCCAGGCAGAAATAGTTTTCTGCAGGAAAATGGTCAACAAAGAGGTGGTATCTGACCCAACCCTTGACATGTGAGGAAGAAGTACCCAGAGACTAGTGTTTCTTCCACACAGGGAAACCCAAACTCAAAGATCCAGAGGAAGCTTTTCAAAGATAAAGAATCAAAGTCGAAGAGATTCACCTCAAACCCACAACTCCCCTAGTATGGAGTCCATGCCCAGGGAGCAGGAAGAAAATCTAGAACAAATTGTCAATGACCTAATAACTAAAAGGAATAATGAACTAAAAGATTTAATGAAGGGACTAAGTGAGAAAACTCAAGAATTGAGAAACTCTATTATCAATGAAATAGACATACCCAGAAAGGAAGTAACAAAGCTAAAATCTGCAGTCAATGACATTGGAGTAACCATGGAAGAATTTCATAATAGACCAACTTCTGTAGAAAATATAACCTCAGCTATTGAAGAAAGAACTTCTGACAATGAGGACAGGCTAAGCAAACGAGTGCATAGATGACAAAAAAGAAAAACAACTAACAGAACCTGAACAGAATTTTAAAAATGTCTGCGATGAAATGAGAAGAAACAATCTAAGAGTAATTGGGATACAGGAAGAAATCAAAACACAAACAAATGGTAACAGGAATATTTTCAAGGAAATAGTTAAATAAAAAATTTCCCACATAAAATAGACAATCAGTAGGCCTAACTAAATGAGAAACTCATCAAGACACATTATATTCAAAATATACAATGGAGATATCAAGGAAAGAATATTAAAGCCTGCAAGGGAGAAATGCCAAATCACATTCACAGGCAAACCAATAAGAATTACCTTTGACTTCTCAGCTCAGACTCTGGAAGCAAGAAGATCCTGGAAGGAGATATTTCAATGTATGAATGACTACAACATACAGACAAGAATACTATAAACAGCAAAACTCAGCTTCAAATTTGATGGTGAAATAAGAACTTTTCAAGATAAGATCAAAGTTGCAGCATTTGTGAACAGAAAACCAGCTTTACAAAGAATACTCAAAAATAAACTCCAGATAGAAGAAAAAGCAAACACTACTCAAAATCCACAAACAGGAAATTCAATAAAGGTATATGGTATCAACACCCAAACAAGACAGCACATAACTTACTAATAATATGCAATGACTGTGAACAACAACCACACTTCTATTCGAACACCGAATGTGAATGGTCTCAATGCACCACTCAAAAGACATAGATTAGTAGATTGGATCAAAAAAACAAAATCCAACAATATGCTGCCTACAAGATACCCACCCAATAGCTAGTGACATCCACAGATTAAGGGTGAAAGGATGGGAAAAAAGTCTACCATGAATATGGCCTAAGGAAACAAGCTGGTGTTGCAATACATATATCTGAGAAAATAAATTTCAAACATAAACTAATCAGAAGAGATAAAGAAGGCCATTACATAGTAGTAAAAGGAACATTACAATAGAAAGATATTACCATAGTAAATATATACTCCCCAAATAACAATGCTCCCAACTATGTGAATAAATTACTCCATGACATACAACCACTTGTGGAGCTCAACACAATAATACTTGGAGACTTCAACACTACTCTGTCACCAATACACAGATCATCAAAGCAAAAAATGGAAAGAAAGAAAGAAAGAAAGAAAGAAAGAAAGAAAGAAAGAGAAAGAAAGAAAGAAAGAAAGAAAGAAAGAAAGAAAGAAAGAAAGAAAGAAAGAAATCTCCAGCCTTAACAACTCCATAAATCAAATGGACTTAGCAAACATCTATAGAATATTCCACCCCAAATTAGCAGAATATACCTTCTCAGGAACATACAGATCCTTCTCCAAGATACTTCATATTCTAGTTCACAAAGGAAATCTCAGCACATACAAAAAAGTAGATATTATTTTGTGTGTCCCATCAGACCATAATGCCATGACCCTAGCAATTAATAGCAAAAATCATAAAAGAAAACACACATGTATATGGAGATTGAATAATGCTCTATTAAATGAAGAATGGATCCAAGAAGACATGAAAGCAGAAATCAAGAAATTCTTGGAAGAGAATGAGAATGAAAATACAACATATCAAAACCTCTGGAACAACATGTAAGCATTCCTAAGGGGAAAATTTATAGCACTGAGTGCCCACATTAAAAATGAGGAGAGATCCCAAATAAATAAGCTTATGCTCCTCCTCAAATCCCTAAAATAGGAAGAACAATCTAATCCCAAAGCCAGCAGAAGACAGGAAATAATGAAGATCAGAACTGAAATCAATGAAATTGAGAACAACAAAAACCAAAACCAACCAAACAAACAAACAAAAACAATAAAAAGAATAGATGAAACAAAGAGCTGGTACTTTGAAAAAATAAATAAAATTGATAGACACTTAGCCAATCTCAGTAAAAGAAGGAGAGAAATGAAGCAAATCAATAAAATCACTCATGAAAAGGGAGCAATTACCACTGACCCCATCGAAATCCAAAGAACTATAAGAACATATTTTGAAAAACTATGCACCTCTGGACAAATTTCTAGACACACTCCCCCAAATTGACAGAAGAATAATATTGAAATCCTAAACTGCCCAATAACAGGCACTGTAATCCATACAGGAATTAAAAGCCTACCGAAGAAGAAAAGCCCAGAACTTGATGGTTTGCCCATTGAGTTTTACCACACCTATGAGGAGGAACTAAAACCCTCATTATTAAACTATTCCAAGACATTTAGAAAGAGGGACTCTCCCAAACAACTTTTATGAAACAACCATAACTCTGATACCAAAACCCAACAAAGATACATTGAAAAAAGAAAATTACAGACCAATATCCCTGATGAATATTGTTGTAAAAATACTTAATAAGGTTCTAGCAAACCATATTCAAAAACACATCAAGAAGATAATTCACCACAATCAAGTGGGATTCATTCTAGGTACACAAGGCTGGTTCAACATACACAAATCAAAAAATGTGATTCATTACTTAAACAAAATTAAGGACAAAAACCACATGATCATCTCAAGTGATGGAGAGAAGACCTTTGATAAAATTCAGCACCCATTTATCCTCAAAACTCTAGAGATGATAGGGATTAACATAACTATGTAAAGGTCATATATGCCAAACACTCAGCTAGTATAATACTAAATGGAGAAAAGCTGATTGCATTTCCACTAAACTCAAGAACCATCTGCTTTCTTAAGGCCATCTGCTTTCACCACTTTTATTCAGCATACTTCTTGAAACCCTAGCTGGAGCAATCAGACAAGAGAAGGAAATCAAAGAAATAAGAATAGGAAGAAAGGAAGTCAAACTGTCCCTTTTTGCTGACAACATGATGCTATATCTGGAAGATCCAAAAAACTCCACAAGACAACTACTTGAGCTTATAAACAGATTTAGCAAAGTGACAGGCTACAAGATCAACACCCATAAATCAATAACTTTCCTATACACTAACAATAATAGGTAAGATGTAGAAATCTGGAAAATGGCCCCATTCACAATATCCTCTAAAAGAATAAAATACTTGGGAATTAATCTAACAAGGGAAGTTAAAGACCTCTACAATGAAAATTATCAGACACTGAAGATTGAAATCCAAGGTGACCTGAGAAGATAGAAAGATGTGCCAAAATGCCAAAAGCACTTTATAGATTCAATGCAATCCCCCATCAAGATATCAATGTCATTCTTTACATATATAGAAAAAGCAATTCTTAAATTCATTTGGTATGACAAGAAACCCAGAATAGCCAAAACATTACTAAGCAAGAAAGAAAAAAACAGGTGGTTTGCAATAGCAGATTTAAAACTATACTATAGAGCTATAGTAACAAAAACAGCATGGTACTGATATCAAAATATAAATGAAGACCAATGGAATAGAAGACTCTGTAGTAAACCCACAAATCTTTAAACATCTGATCTTTGACAAAGGGGATCAAAATATATCATGGAGGAATGACAGCTTATTCAACAAATGGTGCTAGACAAACTGGACAGGCACTTGCAGAAAGCTGAAATTAAATCCTTATCTTTCACCTTACACAAAAATCAAATCAAAATGGAACAAGGAAGTAGGAATTAACCACACAACTGCTAGATGAGAAGTTAGGACCAACACTCCAGCATTTGGTAGTAGGCAAAGACTTTCTCACCAAGAATTAAAGTAAAAAAATCAAGGAGTGGGATGCCATTAAGCTAAAAAGCTTTTGCACAGCTAAGGAAATGATCAAAATTGTCAAGAGACTTCCTAAATAATGGGAGAAAATCATGGCCTGTGATTCTTCTGACAGGGGACTAATATCAAGAATTTACCAAGTCCTCAAAAATCTCAACCTCAAAAACACAACCCCATCAATACATGAGTCAAAGAGCTAAATAGAAACTTCTCAACAGAGGACATTGAGCAAGCCAATGAACACATGAGAAAGTGTTCTAAATCACTAGTGATCAGAGAAATCCAAATCAAATCTACATTAAAATTTTCCCTTTAGTCAGATTTGCAAAACTGAAGAATATAAACAATAACAGATGCTGGAGAGGTTGTGGAGAGATAAGAACACTAGCACACTTTTGGTGGAACTGCAGACTGATACAACCATTCTGGAAAGCAGTGTGAAGAATCCTCAAAAAATTAGGGATGGACCCACCATATGATCCAGCTATCTCTCTTCTAGGTATGATTCCAGTGGAGTTTGAATCAGCACATTACAGCCACACAGCAAAATCTATGTTCATAGCACCTCAAGTTACAATACCTAAATTATGGAACCAAACCATATGCCCCTCACTGGATGAATGGATCCAAAAACTGTAGTATACATATACTGTGGAGTTCTACTCAACAATTAGAAACAATGAAATTGCAGCCTTTGAAAGTAAATGGATGGTGATGGAAGAAATCATGCTGAGCAAAGTTAGCCAAACCCAGAGAGTCAAGGGTCAAATGTTTTCACTCATTTGTGGAGGCTGGAGCTAAACCCAGGCCTGTGTGAAAGGTAGTCAATCTTATGTATTAGACCCAACAAGAGCATAGCAACATATAATCTAAAGCAATCATAGATATGTATTGGGGACGAGGGGAGGGGGAAGATGGGAAAGGGGGGAGGGAGGGAGAATAGGTAGGGATCTAAACGGGGATTCTGATTTAAGAATATATGCATATCATTTTGTTACTCTATGCGTTTTTGATTGCACAACAACTAAATTTCTTAATTAAAAAAGAATATCCTTTATGCCATTCATTTACATTTCAATTTCTCTTGTATCCCAATTATCTTTTATTGTTTCTTTTGATTTCGTCCTGTACATTTTGAAAATTCTGCTGCTGGATGGATCAGCTCAGCTTCCTCTTTCTTTTTAAAGGAAAAACTGTGCTTAAACACCAGGCACCTGACAGCCAATTAAGAAAAACTTGTGTGAGTTGCTATCTTAAGACGCAAGGGATAGACTTTCTGGGCAGTTAGGACTGATCCCCCTTCACCTAGGTGTTGGAAATGTCAGTCCTGACTTGCTCTAGTTCCATTTCTGTGGGAGAAAGTTGGTGCATGGGATAGAAGAAGGCTTGGGACAACTGAAGGCAGCTGACTGGAGCAACTCTCCAGTGTTGCGAGAAGGTCCCTTGTCCCATGTCTGGCCCTGATGGCCCTCAACGGTACCAACTTTGACCATTGATGGCTCAATGGTGGAGGGCACCCTCACCCAATGAATTCTGGATCCTGAGACAAAATCTTGATCTAATCTAAGGTCTTTGGGAAAGAGGTGACTCATTAATCCCCAGAGTGTTAGCAGAACTGTTTAAAAATGCTTCTACTCTCTATCTTTGATATCTACCTCCTAAATGCACACTCATTAGAAGAAATTGCCAAGGCAGAACTCCTATGGCTTTAAAATTAGACTCTCTTCTCTGGACTCTTGTGAAACAAATTTTAAAGGCACAGTAGTTGGCAAATATCCTCCCTTAAATAGTCATCAAAGAAGTTAATATCCTCCATTCTGAATGAGACATAATCCTGCCCTCTGGAGGTTCTTGTAGCCCAGTGCAATTCAGATGTTTGTCCCTCTCTTTATTATTAATAACTCTGGCCCTCCCATAGTCCCCTCAAACCCTGAATAGATGAAGAACAATCTTCAGAGACCAAGTTACAGAGTAGAAGAAAACATTCTTCTACAGGCTGCTTTTCTATTGTGGGACATCATATTTGGAAGTTTTGTAGTGGCCAGGAGAGTGCCAGCAAATAGGCAATAAGTCTGCCCCACCTCCCTAGGTTTTTGACATGTGTCAAACAAAGACCCAGTTGGTAAGGCAGCAATAAATCCAATGGGACATAGGTATGAATGGCAGGATTGCTGACCATCAGAACCTCATTAAGGGAGATATCCCTACATCCAGTTGGGAACTTCATTCTTACAAGTAAGCCAGGTCCACCACTTTTCAGTGTACTAAAAATTGGGATAAATTTAACCCACAAATGCTCAAGAAAAAATGCCTCATTTTCTTCTGCATCAATACAAGCTCTCTGACGGAGAATTTTGACCACCAGAGAAAAGTATAAACTTTAATATCATTTTGCAGATTATCATGTTTGCAAAAGGGAAGGAAATGCCTGCTAATTAGCTGTCTGATAGCCATCTGGAATGCAAACTACATTACCTAGCCCCTCAACGAATTTGAGACCAGAGGAGGAAAAAAGTATGAAGTGCCACTTTTAAATTCAAGTGGTTGTGAAGCCACTTGAGGGACTGCTTACTCCTTTCTTCCACCTTGAGATTCTAACAGAAGAGATAGATGGAAGGGCTCTGTAAAGGCCAGCTCTTCTCAGTTCCAAGCCTTTTGCGATGCTTAAGAGATCTGCG
Source organism: Aplodontia rufa (assembly GCA_004027875.1). Classification (NCBI taxonomy): domain Eukaryota; kingdom Metazoa; phylum Chordata; class Mammalia; order Rodentia; family Aplodontiidae; genus Aplodontia; species Aplodontia rufa. The sequence goes on along the minus strand of PVKS010013018.1, from coordinate 11,995 downwards.
TTCTTTTACTTTTGTAGATAATGCAACAGGAACTTGTATTTAGGAAGCCGAAATGACAGGTCTAGCAACATCAGGAGACGCTAATTCCTGTGGAGTTTTCTCTTCTCTTCAGGTGGGTAGAAAGAAGTAAATTGGAAAGATTCCATATAAATTTTCTTTATTCTTAAGAAACTTCTTGGGACTGAAGCAGTGGCTCAGTTGTGATGGTGCTTGCCTGCCATGTGCAAGGACATGTGTTCATACCCCAGCACACAACAAAATATCGGAGCAATGAGGGCCTCATAAAAAACTAAATAAAAATTGATTCTCTCATTCTCTCTCTCTCTCTCTCACTGTCCCTCTTTAAAAAATTTAAAAAAAAAACCTCATTTTCTTTCAATGTCTGGGCTAAATCTAACTCTGATTCAAAATTGGACTCTGGTCTGCTAAAGATCTTCACATGCCCTTTACTAGAGTAAATATGGCCATTTCATTTTGGGGTGGGGGAGTAATTTTTTTTAGCTCAGTTTTCCTGGTGAATTCACCCATGGCTTCACGCACCTAAATATATTTTTCAGTTTTTTTAATTTTTTTTATTTCTTGCCTAAGTATAGAGTTTTTTAATCCTGTTTTTTTTTGTGTGTGCTGTCTTTATTCAAAGGCAAATTGTTTTTTATGTATATTGTATGTTTGTGTGCATGTGTATTATATGTTGTGTCAGCATGGTACCAAATTGGCTTATAAATGAGTACTCATAAATTAGATTTAGAAAAAATGGCTCCAAATGACTGTTAGTTCATGTGACTTAAATGTTTAGAAAGAGGTTCATTTTAAATTGGTTAAACATAGGAGTAAAGGTGTGTTTAAGATTACTTGCCCACATGTTTTTCTAGGTGGTCAATCAATAGTGTGTTGGTTTCTATAAATGTTTAACATCTATTGCTTCCAGGATTTTTCTTCAAAAGGGGGGAAATGGCTTGTGTTGTTGGTCTACATTTGTCTGATATCTTGGTTTAACCTAAAGTTAACTGTTAAAAATAAGGAAATTAGATTTAACATAAATGGGATTAATCTTCAAAAACATGTTTGTTAAAGGAGACATCTGTATAATTTTCAAAATTAAAATGCTAAAATATCAACAGCCAATATAAATTCAAGTACTCATGGCTTGAATTTTACAGGGTGACATGTTTAGGTTTATTAAATGTGCTTCAATAAACTGGTAAATGAAAAAAAAAGTTCAAGATGGCTTTGTTTCTGGGACTTCACTAAAAGCCAGGTTAAAATTCTAACAGGTATAATTCTACATGCAAAGAGTATAAAACGTTTCAAGTGGTATTGCAATGAACAGTACTGTAAATAACAAAGTATTTGAACATATTTTTATTTTTTAATAAAAATATGATCAAATATTTATCTTTTAATAAAAAGAATCAATTTTTATTGAGTTTTTCACATGGCTTTTGTTGCTCCAACACTTAGTTGTGTACATGGGTGCTGGGGTTTGAATTCATGTACTCATGCATGCTGGGCAAGCGCCATAACCACTGAGCCACCGCTCCAGCCCCTCAAAATGTAGATTTAAGAAAGGATCAGCAAGTAGAAAAGAGATAAGAAAGTAATAGCTATGGAAATATGCATTGGTATGCAAATTAAAATGACAGAAATGTTTCTAGATGAGAAAGTATTTTGTATGGTAGAATGAGGAAGCTATAGAGTGTCTAAATAAATTGCAGAAGGTTTTCAGAGGTTAAATATCAAAAGTCTGTGTGTGATTGGCCCAGTCATTTAGTTATTTAAGGCTTCTCCTAAGGTCAAATGTTCATGTACTGCTATAACAAGGGTTACTTAAAACATTGATCTGTTCTTATTTATCAAGAAAATTCCTGATGATAGGTTTTATTACTTAAGGAAACTAAATCTTTTTTTTTTTTTTTAAGAGAGAGGGACAGTGAGAGAGACAGAGAAAGAGAGAAACAACTTTATTTAGTTTTTCACATGGCCTTCGTTGCTCCAACACTTAGTTGTGTACATGGTGCTGGGGTTTGAACCCGGGTCCTTGTGCTTCCCAGGCAAGCGCCACAACTGCCGAACCACGCTCCAGCCCAAAACTAAATCTTAAGGGAATAAAAGCTTATACTGTTTTAAAGTCTTTTAAATGATTTTTTCATAACTGATTAAATAAACAGCTGTTTTGGGTTATCACAATATAGTTGATACTATATATGTGACTAAAATATATTAAGAACTAAATGTTTATTTAAACTTTATTTAAGTGTAAAATAAAATTTAAATAGGGTTACAGACAAGGTATCCAATATGTTCTCTTTTTTGATATAAAAGGGCCATACTTCTATTTCAAAACCTGGGTTATATTTATTTGCTTTAACTACATAAGCATTTCATTGTTTTATAAATGAGATATATTTATACATCAGATAATAGGTCTATTTCTAATCATTAACACTGTTTCCTAAACATAAGAAATTTAAAATTATGCTTTGATTTTTGTTAGTATTGCTAACCCATGCAAACCTGTAATTACTGCTACCATACATAATGGATTTTAAATTTTTCTTTAAAAGTTAAACTTTTTAAATATAAGGGCATCTAAGTGACCAACACTGGCTTCTGTTGTATATTAAATATATTCATGCCCTCTAGGTATACAAGTCTCTTTAAATGTAAAGCTTAGAGAAGCACTTTACCAAGTTGGTGTTTCCAAACTAACTGTAGAGGTAGTTTCTTTCAGACTTATAGAAACAACAAATGTTTTGGAAATTTATTTGTCATTTAATATTTTGTAATTGGATAAAAAAACCTGTCATTGATGTTATATATCAAATTTTATGTTAATCTTTACACTAATAAGGAGAGCCTAATTTGTTTAAATTGACATTGTGGTACATGAAAACATTTTGCTACTTTTTCCACAGGGAGAGAATTAGGAGCTCTCTTATCTTTTGATTCATGTTAAAGGTTTGGAATTATGAAAATTACATTTCTTGGTTCATAACTATTATGCAAACTATGTTTTTGCTCATTTTTCATTTTGTATTATTCTGTAAAACCTTTTAATTGTTGTCTTAAGTGCTTTGCAGAACTATAGCATCTATAACAACCTGAATTAATCTGAGATAACAAACCATCACAGGATGTAAGTCTGACTTCCAGTATTAATACTGATCCCAACTAAATAAAGTGTAAATAACTATAAAATTATAGACATTAGAGCTAAAGCCCAGCATTCCTACTACAAGACTGGTGAAACTGGCCTGCTTAATACAAAACCCAAGAGACCAAAGGTAAGGAAATAAAAGGCCTAACAAAAAAAAAAAAAAAAAAGCCAATATTTCAGCAAATTGCCCTTTAAGATCAGCCAGGACTTGGGAAACAATAGAGCTTATCTAAGGGCTTTGCAACTAATTCTGGGTCACATAATCTCCCAATAAGGGAGATTAAAGAGGCCCTAGAGAATAAATGCCAACCAGTGTACATACTGTAAAAGAAGGATCCTGAAAGAGGGAGATGTCCCTGATGTTTCTCAGAGAAGCCACATATGGTCATCAAAACCCTGACCCTTCCTGGCAGATGGTACTGATAGTGGAAGCCAGAGAAGCTAGGAAGCATCTAATAAGTTCCCAAAAAGTGACTCCCTGAAAAATTTCAATTAACCCTGTTAGTAGATTGAAACAAGGCCAGCTTTGACCAACTTGGTCTTAAACACCTGAAAGGAGAGTATAAAACCAAGGCACAGCTGATGCCGGTTTTATGGATATTGGGTTCATGTTCTCTCGCAGTCAAAGAATGAAACCGAGGGACACCGAGACAAGCATAACAAACAGACTTTATTTTAAGAAAATAATAGAAAGCAAAGTATAGGGAAAAGTGTTAGGTTGGTGTGGCTGGATGAGGGCAGGGCATCAAGCAGTACCCTCACACGAAAGGAACAACCAATTAGATGCTGGCTGAGAAGCCCCAATGATGTCTTTCAATCACCCAATGATTGATGGAGTCACCAGCCATTCCCCAGAGGACAAGGCCCCCAAACTTCCTCTGCCCACCCCAGACTATAAAGTCACTGCCCAGCTGGGGTCACATGCCACTTCCCTTGCCTTTCCTCGCTGTGGTGGTTCAAGTGAATCTGGCCCAGAAGCCACCAATCCCAATAAAAAGGTTTTTGCTCAGTCACTCTTAGGTTTGACTTCTTTTTTTGAACACCTGTGCCTCAATTTACACCTGTGTTCTGTTTTTTACAAAAAGAACAGACTTCCCCCAGACTGGGAGAAGGTGACAGGGTTGAAGAGGCAGCTAGGTTTGCCCTTTTTATAGGAAGTTCACTCTTCAATTAGTCATCTTCTCCCTTCACCCAAACCTAGGACATGGGCATGGGAAATTCTGGATGGGTCAGCCTTGGGTTTGCGCTTCAGGCATCAGTAGAAAGAACGCAGTGCCTGGGTTAGCAAAAGGGAGTGTCTGCATCTGGAACCACCTTGTCAGACCCTTCCCACTAGCACTGGGGGGATGTTGAATTGATCTTAAAGAAAAAGAACTCGGTTTCCCCTTGATTGACTTGAACATTCTAACTGCTCTAAATGCCTAACTTTTTCCAGTCTCACAGCCACATATAGATATTTAAAGGAAAAGACAATTGTACTTTAGCGTAACTTAAGATGTATACTTGTGCCAACCCAGCCAAAAGTAAATAAAGCTGGAGGCTATAAAGAAAAGGTTCTTAGATAGAAGTGCCTGATAACTATCACAAAAGATTGTCAGAGTCACAGCTTTTTCTGAATCAATTTTAAGACTTACAAATCTTCCTAATGTCTTTCACATAGGCAGGCTTGATCTGTGTTTCTCTTTGTTGGTTTAATTATCTAGCCCCAATATTTGTCCTTATATCTTAATTGCAGCCCAAAGGGACACCTGTGACTTTGTAAAAAGTTAAATGCCATGTGCCCTATAACCTATGCAATATAGCCATTTTAGGAGTCTAGTTCTAAAGGTAATTAATGATACAGCCATTCCTTTCCACCCTTCTATTCTGTCATAGAAGATCCCAACTGTTGCTGCTTAGTTTACTGTATTAGATGTTTTTTCTGTATACCCCTAGGCTCTCAATCACAATATTTGTTTGTCTTTAAGGAGCCAAATAGTATATCTCAATTAACCTGATTCCTTTCTCTTTTATGCTTAATGTTGATTTTCATTTTGACATTAATTATTTTTAATATCTTAGTTCACCTGATTTGTTCCAGGTTAAAATCTGTTTAATTCCAGTTGGTGATGAAAATGGAGCCACCCCTAAGAACTCCAGAAGGCCTTTCTCACGGACCCCTTAATCAGACCTCTTAGTTGACACAACCTCTTAGTTGCCTGACAACACCAATTTTCAGCACTGAAGCAGCTAAGAATGGTCATCAGCCAACTCCCTCTTTTTACAGCAGTAAAAGTATCCTTAATTAGAAGGGGGAATGAGCCAGTGGAAAAAATCAGGCAGTCAGGGTAGTTGGAATTTTGGGTCAATAAGGAAGAAATTGTTCATTGTTCATTATTCTTTTCTTTCTTTTTTTTTTGGCAATATATATAATAATTTTAATGAGATTTAAATAAATATTAATAGAAGCCCTAATCATGTTTTTCCAATATCAGTACATCATCTGACAGATTTCTATTTTGGAGACTAGTAATTTTGATATTTATTTAAACTTTTTTGGCATTTTTTAAACAGATTAAAATGTTTAGTGATTTTGGTATTTATCTAAACATTTTTTGACATTTTTAACAAATATAAATGTGCACACATGCTTTTGCATTTTCCAGAATTAAATGATTGCATAAGTATTATTAGGCTTTAGGCTGATCCCCCCATTCCCAAATCCCTTCAACTCAGCTATTAGAAACAATGCTATTACAGCCTTTTAAGGTAAATGGATGGCAATGGAAGAAATTATGCTGAGAGAAATTATCAAACCCAGATATTCAAGTGTCCTTTTTCTTTAAGAGGACAAACAGCAGAGCCTTGCTGATGCAGATAAACATATGTATATCAACTTGACATCCCACCTGCTAACAGACATAAGTGCTACATTCCTTAACAACAGGTATTCTAAGACCCAGGAAGATCTGCTGATAAATATGCTGACCCTCACAGATCAAAAAACTCTAAGAAACTATAATAAGAGCTAATCATACTCACTCCTTAGCCCCCTCCCCCACTCTGGGGGAGTACTGCTGTGCTCCCTGTTCTCTGCTTGCTATTATTTTCTTAAAATAAAATCTGTCTGCTATGCTTGCCTGTTTCATTCTTGACTCACGAGGACACAAACGTGATGTCCACCAAACAGGCATCACAGGGACATCAAATGACAACCACACTTAACTTCTGGGTTTAAAACTCTCCTGCTAAAATAAATATTGAGAAAATTGGGCCTCATTGTTTTTGTTGTTGTTGTTTTTAAGTCCAAACTCTCTATTTCATGGAGATGGTAATAAGCTGACTGGAGCAGTAACCTGGGCCACTCATTTTCTCCATGTACCAGATCGGTGACTGTGTTACTGGGAACTCCAGAGGGTAGAGAGAGTGCCAGGATGGGTCTCAACAGACTGGATTTGGTCAATAGCCAGCACCTGGAGTAAAAGAAAAGCAAACTAAAAAGAATAATGAATTAATTCAGTTTGGCCAAAAAGGAAGACAGCTCTTCCATCTTTCTCCAAACCAAAGAAACATTAGGATTAAATAGGGGAAGAACTGAGGAAGAGGAGGTATGCAGAGTTATTTATGCATTCAGGGTTGTGGGCCAGAGGAATGTTGTAATTCTGGTTCTTAGAGTCCCTCCCACTGGGATCCTCCTGGCTCTAGGCACCAAGTCTTTGTTGGTAGTTTCCCTCATGTTCTCAGCAGGAGATGACTGCTGGTAGGTAGCTTAGAAGAGGAAATTAACAGTTCTTCTTCTTCTTTTCAATTTTAAAGGAGAAAGACAGCTATTACAGTATCTCTTTGTTTTCCTCAATCCTAAAGGATCTGGAGCATCAGGTTATCTGGCTGTTTATTGTAGGGTTGGTGCATAGATGCCATTTAAGGACATTTCAAACCCATACCTAAAAAAACACAACAACAACAACAAAAAAAAAAACAAATGACTGAGCTAAAAAAAAAAAAAAAAGCCAAAGTTAGAAGCTATCTAATAGCGCCACCTAGTGGATAGGTCCACTAGGCAATCAGGCAAAAGGACTCTCTTCCTCCCATCCCCCAAAACTCTCCAGGCTTGACATGAGATTCCCATTTTGATCTTGACAATTTCCCCTGTCCTTGTCTCTGAACTTTTCTCTAAAAGCATTGTTGAGTAACACTTTAGTATTTTAGTTTTGTTTATCCATCACTGCTGGGACAAATTTATTATAGCTGTTCATGTGGTCTGGTTCCCAATTTGGAGAAGTGATAGATGACTGGAGTCAGTGTTAGCTTTCTTATACTCCAGCAACAAGTCTGTTAAAGAAGAAATCGGGAAGTCTGTCCCATTCGTAATCTCCTCAAACACACAAAAAAATAAAATACTTGGGCATCAATCTAACAAAGGATATTAAGAACCTGTACAATGAAAATTATTGAAAATTTTAAAAAGAAATTGCAGAAGACCTGAGTAGATGGAAAAGCATTCCACATTCTTGGTTAGGCAGAATCAATATAATCAAAATGGCCATTCTACTGAAAGCCCTATACAGATTCAATGCAATCCCCACCAAGATACCAATGTCATTTTTCACAGATATAGAAAAAGCCATTCTTAAAGTCATATGGAATAACAGAAGACCCAGAATAGCCAAAACATTACTAAGCAAGAAAGAGGAAGCAGAAGGTGTCACAATTCCTGACCTGAAATTGTACTATAGGGCTATAGTAACTAAAACAGCATAGTATTGGTATCATAACAGAAATGAAAACCAACGGAACAGAATAGAAGATACCAGTGATGCCGGTGATGTGGATGTTGGGAGTCGAAGAATGAAACTGAGGGACACTAAGGAAAGCGTAGTAGACAAGTTTTATTATAGAAAGCATAGAAAGTAAAGCATAGGGAAAAGAGCAGACTTCCCTCAGAGTGGGGGAAGGGGACAAAGCTGAGGAGGCAGTGAGGTTTGCCCCTTTTATATGACAACCTATCCTGCATTGGTCACTGCTTCCCTGCCCCTGTACCTAGCACACAGGCATTGGGAATTCTGATCCAATCTCTGATCCATGCATTAGGTTCTTTGATCCATGCCTTAGGTGCCAAGAAAGATTGTGGTTCCTTGCTTAGCAGCAGGGAGTGTCTGCATCTGGGCATATCTTGTCAGACCCTTATTAGCATTGGGGGATGTCTTTGCCTTCTTGGAAAAGATGATCTCCTTATCAACCCACATTGCTCTGCCTACATTGAACTGCCTAACTTTTTCTGCCTCACCAGGACAAACCTTCAACTCTTTAACTATCTTCTATTTGCTAAAGGGGGCAAAAGCATAGTATGGAAGAAGGACAGCCTGTTCAACAAATGGTGCTGGACAAACTGGACAGCCATATGCAGACAACTGAAATTGGATCCTTACATTTCACCCTGCACAAGAATCAAATCAAAATGGTTCAAGGATCTGGAAATTAAACCAGCAACTTTAAAATTGCTTGAAGAAAAAGAAGGATCAACACTACACAACATAGGTGTCGGCACCGCCTTCCTTAACAAGATTCCCATAGCATGAGAATTAAAGCTAAGAATAAATGAATGGGATGCCATTAAATTAAAAAGCTTCTGCACAGCTAAAGAATTAATCAAGAGTGTCAAGAGAGAACCTACAGAATGGGAGAAAAGTCTTTGCCTGCTACACCTCAGACAGAGGGCTAATAACTAAAATATACAAAGAACTCAAAAAAACTGAACACCAAAACCACAATCCAATCAATAAATGGGCTAGGGAGTTAAACAGAAATTTCTCAATGGAGGAAGTCCAAAAAGCCCATAAATATATGAGAAAATGCTCTATATCACTAGCAATCAGAGAAATGCAAATCAAAACTTCACTGAGATTCCACCTCACTCTTATCAGAGTGGCAAAAATGAAGAATACAAAGAATGACAGATGCTGGAGGGGTTATGGGGAGAGAGGAACACTGTCACACTGTTGGTAGGACTGCAAGCTTATATAGCCACTCTGGAAAGAAGTGTGGAGACTCCTCAAAAAAATAGGCCTGGAACTACCTTATGACCCACCTATCCCACTCCTGGGTATTTTCCCAAAAAACTAGAATCAGCTTATTACAGAGATACAGCTTCATCAATGTTTTACAGTTTACTTTAGGTAAACTATGAAACCAATCCAGATGCCCCTCACTGGATAAGTGGATCCAAAAACTGAGATATATATATATGTGTGTGTATATATATATATATATATATATATATATATATATATATTCTACTCTGCTATCAGAGAGAATGATATCATGACATTTGCAGCCAAATGGATAGAGATGGAAAAAATTATGCTGAGTGAAATATCCCAAACTCAAAGACTCAAGGGCCGAATGTTTTCTCTCATATGTGGAAGCTAGAATACAACCAGAAACAGACTGAAAGTTGGCTAAGCTAATAGTACTCACTAAATAATTGAACATGGGTGAATTATTACATGAGCCAGGGGAACCTTGCCTATGACATTGGCAGATAAAGGGAGGGGTGGGGTGGGGGGGAAAGGAGGGTCATCAAGGCAGTTGGAGGGTGGAAGTAGGGGGGTTATCAACCCAGTGGGGAACCTTCAACTTCCATGAGAAGCCCATCTAACATGATGGTAAAGTAGGAGGAAACACAGGATTGGGGGGTACCCAAAAGGGAAAGATCATGAACTGGCATCAGCCTCAGCTTGCTCTGTCATTATGCATATGTTCACAATGCTGTGGCAACGATTCCCTCCTAAATGTAAGACTATATTGAACAAATAAAAAAATAAAAGAAAAAAAAAATAGCCAAAGGTGAACAACGATAGATGCTTAAAAAGAGTGCTTCTTGGATAAGTCTATTGGAGTTGATTATTAACCTTATTATTCTGTAGATGTTAACTTTTTTGTAAGAGATAATATTTATTTTTCCATATGGCCTTTGTTTCTCTGACACTTAGTTATGTATGTGGTGCTGGGATTTGAACCCGAGTTCTCACACATGCCAGGAAAGCACTCCAACTGCTCCAGCCCATTAGTTAACATCTTAAAATATTGAAAATCATGCAAATTTAATGGGCAACAGTTACAATGTTTTACAGGGAAAATACAAAGCAAACTAATAAAAAAAAAACAAATCAAATGCTGTTTATAGTAAATTAGAATTAACAAACATAATTCTTTTTAGTCTTATGAATAGAGGACAGATGCAAGTGGTGGTATTATGGAGTTGGGGCCTTCCAAAAACGGAGTCAGTGTGAAGACCTACCCCAACCCCAATTCTTGTGATTTAGTCAGAAAGAGTTCAGACATGTCACCCAGAGTAAAAGGTATGAGTTTATTGAAAACATAAGAAAAGGAAAAGAGACACTCTGAAGATGAAGAATGGGTCATTTCAGTGAGCAGAGGACAGTGTTCTTCTCTTGCACCCCAGTTTCACTGAAGATCCCAGAAAAGTTTCTAGGGAGTCCTACCCATGTCCCCCTCTTAACTTTTGACTGACAACAGGATAACATCAAATCTTCACATCTCCACTGCTATGACAACTCTAGGTCACTTTCTTTGGCCCATGTTGACTGGTTCTAACCTTAAATTTTATTTATTTATTTATTTGGTAGCAGGTAAGGAATCCACATCCCCAGCCTTTTCTCTTCTTTTTCTTCCTTTTTTTTTTTAATGTTTTTTGAGAAAGGGTATCACTAAGTCGCTGAGGCTGACTTTGAACTTGTGATCCTCCTGCTTCAAACTCCCGATTACAGGCATGTGCCACCATGTCCAGCTCTACCATAATTTTTTTAAAAGAGAACGTGACTGTGTGTGTGTGTGCATGTAAGAGAAAGAGAGAGAGGGTCAATTTTATTTTGTTTTCATCTGGTCTTCATTGTTCTGAAACTTATTTGTATATGTGGTGCTAGGTTTCAAACCCAGGTCCTTGCACATGCCAGGCAAGCGCTGCAACCTCTGAGCCACCACTCCATCCCTATCATAAATTCTTAATCATAAATTCTTACAGATTTTATGATTAGGAGAAATTATCCTTATCTCCCTGAGTTCCAGGGTCTGATCTATGAAAAGGGTCACAAAAGTCTCTCCCTTCAGGATAACTTGGGTTTCACTTATCAACATTATTTTGGACCTACATTTCTCCCACAGATAATAGGTATTTTGCTGAGTAATGCGACATCCTTTCTGCTTAAGTAAGGCAGGGCTGCAGGTAAATTGCTTCTTGGAATGGGAATAATTCTATAAAATGGGCCCATTGTGCTGAACCCAATATGCTTCCTTTCCAAGAAGGAAAAGACTTTATAGTTAGAAACAGTCAGCATGAGCCAAAATGACCTAGGGTTGGCATTGGACTGGAGATTTGAAAGTCGGATGTTATCCTGTTGTCAGTCAAAAATCAAGAGGTGAACTTAGGCAGGACTCTCCAGAAACTTCTCTGGAATCCCCAGTAAAACTGGAGTGCAAGAGAGGCACACTGCCCCTCTCCTCTTTGGGAGCATCACACTCTCCCTTGAGAATGTCCCCATTGTCCTGTTCTAGCCTTCTAATAAACTCATACCTGCTAGTCTGAACAACATGTCTGAAGTTTTTCTGACTTGATCACAAGAATTGGGTTTGGAGGGGGGGTGTTCATGCTGCTTCAGTTATCTGGAAGGCCCCAATCCTTTTACAGCACAGAAGTAGCCATGCTTAGAATTTTAGTGAGTTTAGTAACTGACAAAACAATTTAGTTGTTTGTGCAGTATGTTAAGACAATAATCATGATGGACAGCATTACACCAGAACCATCAGATTTTTATTATGTCTATAAAAACCTTTCATTAT